>JAXGGS010222411.1:0-15821 GCA_035585475.1 Armandia brevis | reverse complement strand
ACTCCATACTTGTGGTTACAATATCCCAGAAATTGGTAAGACTTGTCAGTATCACAGTGGACGGTAGACGCAAACTCCTCCCCTTTCTGCGCATCAGGTCCCTTCTCGTCTATGGATTGTATATCATTCTCGTAATTTCAGTTTTAAATCAGTGACTCGAGCAATGAAATGGATCACAACTATTAACTAAAAACTACATCCGAATAATGGCATGCATGTTCTTTATTCTACACTAATCTCCTTATAATTCACTCGCCAACATATGTTTACCTGTTTACTTATCTATTATTGATGGTTGAAATGTGAGTTACTTCATCGTGGTTAATTTGACTCTGTTTCCACAACCATATTGTTATGTTATGGCGCAGTAATTTACCGAACCATCATCTTTCGTGGTAATCTGAATCTACTTACAGCTGGAGTGAGCTGGATCAAATCTCCCTCGTGTTTGGCCACAAGTTGTCTTCAGAGCGGCCAGATTAAATCCATCATAGCAAATAGGTTTCCCTTCGTCCCACAATTCTGACCTCATCCTCAAAATACCAGAATCGGCGTCAATGGAGAGAGGCGCTGAACAACCGAATAAATTCACATTATTATTGGCATCCGTCGACTCTCGAGTAGCATGCTGCTATACACAAACAGGTTGCGATATGTAAAATCACCTTCCGAGGACACAAATCTGGATTAAAGACTTAACCTTTGTTTCAGTCTGATACGAATATTTAAACAGTGTAGATACATCTTTGATAACTGTATATTAAAATAAAACATTGCTCATTAAAAACAAGTGTATTCACATAGTTTCACCATAAATGTAATCAATGCTCTGAGGAACAATAAGGAATTTACCGTTACATTCTGGTCGTCTCTCTATTTTACTCTGGTGAGTTACCCCTTTACATTTGGCATCCTGGTTGACCTTGCCGCCGTTTAAGCAGTTCCGGTTCCTGTGGAGGGTCACGTTGCCGCAGTTCAGACTGCCCTCTGCCAACTCATAGGTTGTCCACCTTGAAAACTCTATAACACAGGAAATATCCATCGTCCATTATGCCACTACACCGTTAACAAAATGTTATATTCGAAGCAAGATTTCTGTAACTCGAAACAGATTGCAAGGAATTGGAGAGAGAAGCGGGGATATAGCGATCGGCCTCCAACCCGAGTACAGTGCTGGCCATGCATGCCCTCTTCTCGTGTGTTCACCGAGTGTGAAGCCCACCTGGGTGGTAGCGCGGGATCACTGCATGAACGTATGTCTGAGTGCGGGAAACAAGGAATACAACCTGGGGCGCAAGTTAGCCTTCAAACACGCAAGATCTCTTCTGAGCGAAAAGCTATTACCCAGGCTCACCTAAGTTGTTGCAGCGCAAAAGAAACTGTGGTCTGCATAGGCCGAGGTTTGAGGAGGACTGGACAAGAGTGTGGAGTTGAAAACCTAATATTTCTATTTCTTGTCATCATTGTTAGAAATATATTGATATGTTTAATGTAAGAGACTAATATTTTGTGGGAACGAATAGTATAGATGCAATTAACGCTTGTCACAATTTAGTCATTGTTAAAACGCGATGTTACGGTTGATTGACGCACACCTCGTACGCAGTAAGTGCGCCTAGTTATTAACACATGACTTCTAGGATCACGCACTATTTACTTAAAGGTAATAAATACATGGACATAACTAAAAAGGGGCGTTGGCATCCAACGCATTTACTGCAAGTTTGGTTTGAGTTTATTTTATTCAGATATTAATCGAAGCTGCTCACCTGGACAGTCCTGTGGATAGCACGGTTTCATGTCCACTTGGTCATCCAGTTTGCCACAATATTCATCCTCCACTGTCATTTGGTTATCAGTATTCACGCATTTCTTCCTCTCGCGCTGATATCCATAGCCGCAGGTAACAGAACACTCCGTTTGTCCCAAATCCACCCATTTATACGTAGGATCTGTGCAGATTTAGGAACAGGATGTTCATTGACAATCGTGTGCTTTACGTAAGATTAACTTGTCAATATTAGTTTTACATCAATTTGAAATGATAGGTATTCGTCACATTTTGATAGATTGAAAATGATTTTGCTATTGAATATGAGCTGACCTGTGGCCTCGCAGGTGTCTCCCATGAAACCTTGCTCACAGATACACTTAGATGTAGAACAGTCGGAGCTTCCTTCGCCTGAACTGGGGCTCGTGCATATGCCGTTATGCATACAGTCGTTATTGGTGTGGCACCGAATCTCAAGAGGCTAACAAAAGGGGGAACGTTACCATGGACAACGGAAAATTAATAAAGCATGTGCATTTATGAATTTATACCTCATGTAGTTAGATTGGATGAACGAATGTTGATGGTAATAAACGAACTAGTTTGACTATCTCAGGGCATAGAATAGTTGCACCGACATCGATTCTCATTTTCAATTTCGGAATCCACTCAATCAATGGACCAAACATTTCTATGGTGACATTTTGCATCGTATATTAACTGGACTTACCTGTAATTTCTCTTGTCCATCTGGGCCAAGCTCACCGGTCACTGACATGGCGAGGGCCGCATCGTTCTCCATGTGCACCCATTCCTTGTTGGCCGTCAATGCCACACTCAGCTCTACCATCGACAAATCATCGTACCCCACGTATAACAGGTCACATTTCTTCTCGGCTAGATTGTGATTCACCGATTTACAACCATCCCGTTGCTATAATAATCATGATAAATCCACTTTAGTTTTTGATTTGCCAAAGGGGAAATAATGACTCACTTAAATATGACGTATTTTCCATATGCAATAAGCTATATGTGCAAGTATACTGTATATAGTTGCCCTTTTATCTTAATCTTATGTTGACCCTAAACTTAACATAATTAGCTGCAGCATTTTGTATACTTGATTCCGCACAAATGTAAACGCAGTAATTCAAGATGAGGTAACGTGGCTCGGTATTTGAAATGTAAAATTGTATACCCTGCAGAACAATCAAATATGTCAATAACATAAACTACTTTTGATGATTAAACACATATTCGATATGAAAATTAAGGAACCAGCCTATCACTATGTAGTGAATGGAATCAGCGAGAATTGGAACTCACAAATGCTCATTTTAGTCTACAGGTTCTACAGAATAAAGTTTGTTTGAAAATAGATTAGAGTTTTCTAGTCACCTTACAAAGCTGAGAACACTGTGTCAGACTGCCAATGCCAGGAATCCTCTTTTGTTGTGATTCGGGCACGTCCAAGAGTTTCCCTCTGGCCAGCCTGGGCGTGTTGCCGTCCCCGTGGCTCCCACTCTCGTCCACGTCCGAGTGCCATATGTATTTTATCAATGGAAAGTTCCACGCCTTCCCCCCAGCCAGCAGGGATAGCGCCAGGAAGCAGCTTAATACGGATATCCTCATCTTCTTCCTCTCTTCCCGTCCTCCTCTGTCGCGTCTGCTGCAGCAACTGAACACTTGAGAGGCGAGCCGAGCTTCTGGAGATCAGGTTGCGGGGCAACGGGGTCTGACGTAAATGGATGGGAGGGTAGTTCATCCAGTTTGTAAGAAACTATCTTAGAATGACTTTTATCTTTCAGTATTTTTTCAGTTTTGGTTGGAAATGTGTTAAATGATGCATACTATAATGTATATATTGGAGTTTCCATCAACCCATCGATCACCGGTCTATGAATTGGCGAACGAAAAGCTCAAGACGTATAAAGCTATCGAGCTTTCAATTATGTGACTTGGCAACATTTACTCAATCAATTAAAATCACGTGAGCAAAGCATCAGCCAAGAGTTGACAGGTTGATTGATACAAGGGCATCTTATAATTCCGGAGATTCCAAGCGTCTGGTAATTCCTTCTGAGTTCTTTTAATGCGATTCAATATATATGCATTCACTAAATTTCACCTACAACATCCGATTGGAAACATACATGCAATTGTTCCGATTCTGGACCACAACCTTTACCAACTGCGATTTCTATCGTGCGGTAAAACATATATCGTCGCCTATTTCATCATGGACTGTATGTCGTGATTCGGCACGGGTTCAGGGCAACTTAGATTTACGAAAATTAACCATTTGCGTGTCCAGGCCCCATAGGTTTAGCCACGTCAACTACAGATGGATCCCCAGCGCCCGGGTGACCTTTAGGTCAAGATCCTGGCAAGTGAGGGCTAATAAGCCGCCTTAAGAGAATTAAAGAAACAACCGCCAAAAAACAGAGCGCCAATTGCTGTGCAGGACATAGATCATTCCAGGGATAATATTAAACTTGGTGATTTTGTAACTTTTAATAGTTTTTAATTACTATTTGTATATGACATTTTATATTGCGAGGTGGGTGATTTTAGAAACAAACAGCGTGATATATGATATGATATACATTTTTTGTACACAACTATAAGTTCTGAGCTCTGCTGGTAATATCATATCAATGTGCCTTACTTAAAAGGGGAAACGTATTTCAGAGAAATGGGTTATATAGATTGCATTTGCTTAATTCATCGGACTTGAGTGGATTATCTCAGATATGAAGGCGAATTAATGATATAAGTGACACACGTGTATCAGTTGTAAAATTATACCCACACGTGTGACTGTCATCTTTATTGTGTACATGGACGATTCGTTCTCCGCTTCACATACCGATCAAAGGATGGCAACCCATAAAAGATGGAACATGCAAATCAGCAAATCAAGTACGAGCTTATTCACAGCTGCTACGTGTAGAACTGAGTCACTGGTAATTACCTGGAAGAACTATGAAGCGGTGTAGCTTGATACCACCTGATCTGCCGATCATCAGCGCGCTTCTAATTAATAATGTATATATAATTGCATCGTTGATCTTCCTTTCAAACGGTCAGGGAGGAGCTGATATCATGCTATCACCCGAATCAATGAGGTAAATGCGAAACTAGCGATCATGGAAATTGCCCATTTATCACCCGCGAAGCTCAATAAAGAGATTTGTGAACCATCTAACTATTTGGTTTCAGTAAGGGATCATTGGTGATTGCCTAGACTCAATGAATCTCTCTCTCTCTCTCTCCGTCTCTCTATGACGAACAAGTGCGCATAAACTAAACTAAACTGAAATCATAGGAATTATGAAACTACGGTACCAACACAGACGTACATGCATGTCAGTTTCGAGCACTAAATTTACCCCAGGGATCGTTGTGGATAAATAGCTCAATATGCTTGATTTGTATATATCCCAGCCCGGTACATGTAACCTGATAACCCCTCTGGTACAGTGAACTCAGCGTCTACAGCGGGATTTCTAGATATCATCAAAGAGGAATTAAAATAATAGGACCATCTATACATGCATGTGTTACCAAGAATTAATGAATAATAAATAGATCATGAATGTATATTTATATGAAGTATGAAAATGTGCTATAGTGTTATACTGTTATTTCGATCTCAGATTCCTTAACATAATGTGTATCTCTTTAATTTAAATTACTCCGATAAGATATACCCGCATAGTATACAACACAAAAACAAACTACTAGGCCTAGTGCATTTGCTTCCATCAGACAGATTCACATTTGAGTAAATCAGCGGCTAATCTACCATTTCATTAAATCACAGTGATACGTTAATACCAGGGTCATTTTTCATCAACCAAAGCTTCATTTATCTAAAGTTTGGCGATAGTGCAAGCTAATGCGATGGCCAATTTGCGTGTTCCGGGTGAAGAATGGCGATCCGACATGCGGTCGTGGGCCAAATCACTGTCAGAATCACTTGAAGAAAGACGCGATGACATTTCATGCCTAATTCGCTAATTCTTAAAGATATTGGATTCTCTCGGTATTCAATAGGAATTTCTGATATACACGTGTACGTTGTGTCGTAAATGTTTAAAGACCTTCATTAAGCACCAATAGAAATAATATTGATTGAAATTCCCTATAAACGTAGACTTAGAAGTATAAGCGATTCAGTACTGATATCTATCTGTATAAACCAATGTAATTTGTATCGGCTGCCAATCGTGGGTAACATTGATTGATTTTTAAAAACCAATGTGTTATGGACGAACAATTTGAAATTATTACAACTATGTTACCAATATTTAATGTTAGGAGTTTTCAAAAGGACACATTTTATGGTTACAATCATGTATTATGATAAATGAATATGTTTATAGGCAAAAGGAAATCGGGAAAGTAGAATCATTTAACCATCAAGCAAATGATAAAATGGTAATCAATTCCAAATATAGATAGATGTTTATTCTAGTGTAGTTAGGTTGAACAACACCTATGCGTTATAAATTATTTGTATATTCTATTGAATAGACGGAGCAATTGCAACATGCAGATTGGCACCAATTGTAATCACGAAAAGGTCCAAACGAAAGCTAATATGTGATGATCTACACCCTGCGTTAACGAAATAATAATATACGATTATATCACTGATGAGTCTCAGCAACATATCTATTATGCATCTTGTTTGTTACTACCCTTTACACTTGATTAGGACATTTCTTGGCCCATTCATCAATAGTGATTATATTGTAGTATATTTATCTCAAAAGGCCAGTATCAGGCATATATGCCGCCTCAGCCTAAAACCATTTTGAAATATGTTCTATTTTCATTAAATCGCCATATCTAAAAGATGGATAGTAAATACTGAGTGCATCTTTTTATTTACAATATCGGAATCTAATCCTCTATGGAACTTGTTATGATGGCAAAAGCGATTCTGAACTTTAAGGAGGCTTTGTCTGGTAATTAATTACCCGGAAACCTATTACTGTCAAATATCACATTAGTGTCCAATATAGCTGTTAGTACTGACTCAGAGCCAATATGAAGGGCATGTTCTACTTTCGGCATTGTTTTCCAATATTAAGTTTAAAGTTTAACGTGTATATCATATTTATGCCTAAAGATGTGCTATACCATTCTCATAACACAAAATGCTCATAGCAATCACTCTATTTGGTAAGAAGAAATGATGAACACCAAATTCACAACTGTTCTTTCCGTCGTGGGGCTGTTTTGTTCTGGGGGTGAAACGCTTCCATTATTGTCACAATAATTATTACAAATATAACCATATTAAGCTGTGCGTTTCAATTAACCGTTCATGACCTTTACTTTATGTTTTCAGTTGGAGCATTAAGATGTTATAGGGGGTGGATACCAATGGTTCAACCAAAGGATGCACACAAAGGAGATTTCAGACTAGAGAAGATGGTCAAGAGAATGAATACACCAATTTTCGCAAAAGAATGTAGAGTGTTTAATAATAGTGGTGGATCCTGTGTAGCAGTGAATGTAACACTAGAATACCCAGGTTACGTCATGTCGAAAGATCGATTACCTACCTCATCGGAAAATATATTTTAACGTTATAATACAATTGCATGAATATACTTTCAGTCAAAGGGGGATCACTTATATACAATGGGGTATACATGGATTGCTGGGAGAAATTTAGAGATATCAAACCTGTTCACCAGTGCTGGAAATATGGACGACTAGGTATTTGGAGGTGGCATTATGATCTTTTTTATATTTTAAGCAATGTAGCTATTCCATATTCAAACAAGATGTATATAAAAACTACTGTACGTGGCATGAAGTGCCAATGTCATGAAGAACTATGTAACTGGCCTCCATATTCCCGGACAACAAATGCGGAAACTATGCTGCATGCAGCTACCAGTCAGCACAGCGCCAACAAAATCCACTCTAACTTAACTTATATAGAACAGAGTTTGTCTCATCAATCACAAACACATGAAATGGTTAAATTTGATGATATGATTATTTTTTATAAGGAAGAAGTCAGAAATATTTCCAACACTATTGCCTTCGTCACTCTTTGTGAAATTAATGCTCTTGGTTTGTTAATAACGGTGGGGTTTTACAAATAGCCAACAATTATATGTTCATTAGATTAATGCAGGTGAACAATAAATAATTTCATTGGTTAGCTTTTATGTGCACCTAAAGTATGGATATTGTATGTAAATAAACAATGATTTAATGTTTCTGATCCAAACTGCTCTCGCCAGATTGCGTTGTCCATTTGAGCCATAATCCTGAGGCAGAATTGAAACTCTTTCATCTATCAGCGCATGCATCCTTCGACTTGATCAGTTCCCTGATACGCACTATCAACAGAATGAAATTGTTGATGTAGACTGCAGTCACAGACACTTTACCATCCTTTATTCGTATGAAGACCCATGAAACTGAACAGGAGGCAAATTCTACCGTCTGTAGGATAGTCTGTAGTTCTTTGTTCAAGTATCGGTTTTGACCTAGCACATGACTGTACTTTATTTTGCTTCATACTTCCTTAGTGGTCTGAAACAATGGATGTTGTTATGTCATGGTTGACTGAACAACTCAAAAGTCAATTGATACAATACTACTAGATTCAAATCATGTAATATGTACATGTACCTATATCTCAGATTATGGTCTGTTCAAATGATGCAAATTGATAAGGATTTATGATGATCCGCTAATAAAGATTCTTCGTATATGTCCGATGAAAGCCAACTCTCTACTTGCATTTCTTCATTTATAAAATGAATGTTCTAGATGTTTGTTGTCATATGTTAATGAATGTACTATTTCATTTTATTTTATTTACACTGCACTAGTTGTTTTCTTGTCATATTTTAATAAACTTTTCAGTAGCTATTTTCCATATGTAAATTAATGTAATACTTACATTTTGTCATTTATAAAATAAATGTTCTACTCGTGTTTTGTCATAAGTGAATTAGCCAATTATTTGTTTTGTTATAAATACAATGAATGATCTATACGTTGTTTTTTCGTATATTGTAAATTATTAGAGTTTTGGATCAACTATATCGCATACATTCTTGGAAGTACTGTAGCTAAGTAATGAAAACAATGGAGGTTAAAGAAAATGCTTGCTTCAATCCAACAAAGGCAGACATCAACAAAACTGTGCAATGTCAACTTTATCAGATTAAATAAACGTCAGTAAGCAGGAAATATGCCCGTTGGTATCACCAATTAATAAGTTTTCTCTTTGATGGATAAAAGACAAAATGTCATAGACCCTGAAATGTCTCTTTATAAAGACATGTATGTTAAATGTCACCCCTAGAGACAAACAAAGCACAAAATGGCCATTGTTCGAAAGGATTTAATTCATCAGTATACAACAGTACATTTGTTTTTTGATAAAGTGTTATGATAGCTGTTAGTATACCGTTCACTGTGTATAGCAGCTTCTCCTGGTGACAAACAACAACATCAATAATGAAAAGGTCATTTTGTAACAATGCTATATGTTTGGCTATGTCGGTACTTTCATTATGTATGCTGGTATCATTCATATGGCTTACTGTCAAACCATATAGTGTGATAACTAATGAGTCCGCTAGTTTATCAGAACTAAGCCAGATTTATTCTGAATCAGGTTCATCTGAACTTAGTCAGTCTGACATTGTGGTTATCACATTCGATTCTAGTCAATCATCTAATGAGATTTCTTTTAACTTTTCCTGTAGTTAAACTTTTGTGAATGTTACACACATTATGTTTCAGTACAAAGATCAACCAACAAATGTAAGGTTACTACGAAAGGAGGTGAATATAGTGGAAGAACTAATCTAACTAGACTAGGCAGAACGTATCAGAGTTGGGATTCGCAACATTTTCATGAACACAGCAGAAGTGAGAGTGGATTTCAGGGAAGTTTTCCAGAAAATAATTTAACAAAAGCGGGCAATTTTTCTCGCAATCCTGATGATGAACCCCTGGGGCCTTGGTGCTACACAACCGATCCATGGACAAGATGGGAGTATTGTGACGTCAAATGTTGTTCCTGGGCTGCCAGGACATGAGAACCAAGCATAAATCTTGGCGTTAATTATTATCAGCACAAGCTGTGAATTCAACTTACACAATGGTGTTTATTCTATTACCTCCAAATATGAACTTAAGATTTTCTTAATACAAACTGCACCATGTATACGCGAATTATCAAAATCTAGAAACGAGATGATCATGTTTAATATTGGTGCTTCAGTAGTCTTAACAGTAACAAAATAGATATTCTGTTGGTCTTGTTTGTTCTTAAACTGATTTATTGTATGATTAAGTGACTTTGATCGAGTGATCAAACCAAAGTATAGGGAACAGGTACCCATTCTTTGAACTATTATGCACAACATGTCTTTTAAATTAATTTAGATATAATATATATATATTTATATATCGAAGTAGCTAGATCTGTAGTATATCTGTCCCTGATAGATGTACATACCACTATTATTTGACCCACATATCGGTCTGCGGCGAGATCAATTAATAAAAGCTCTTTGAATATATTGCAATAGAATAATATACTGGATTGACAATGGAAGAGAATGCCGTGAATAAGGGACGCTATACATCAATACAATATTGCAAGGCTTATTAAGATATAATTATAACGATTAATCACTCATTAACCGATATATTCACAACAAATGCTCCACATGATTGTAATAAGTTAATCAGTTCAATATAATCTCCTTTTGATGTGTGCCAGATTTTGAGTTGCAGGAAACTGTAGAAAGAAGTTGGCTGAATATTCTCAGAATAAGGATTAAACTCTGGGAAGTCGGTTCATGTGATCTGATAATCGGGTCACATGATCACTACCCTGAGACATAAACAGCTACCTGTGATATTATAAACGAATCAATATTGTGTTAGCAATATTAGCGGAGGCACTCCTGGTCAGGTGGGATAAGTATCCAAATCTAACAAAACTTGTAGGTGCCACTGCGGTATGGCAGGTTAGGAATCTGGAACTCAAAAAAGTAGTAGTCCTGCTTTAATCGACGTGAAGATAATAACAGAAGAGGGAGCATATCAATGAAATGGGACGCTTTACATAGATTTGGATAAAACTGTAAATTTGATCATTCCGTTTGCATGTATACATGCATTGAAAAGGTAACGCCCTATTTAATGCTATCTTGCAGTTCAAAACAATACATAAATAGTAAATACAACATCAATGACATTTACCAATGCCATCTCTTTAACTATCAGAATACTGCACTCACAACTGACAACTTCTGACAAACAGTACCGATGATGTAGAATTCTGAATATAGGTTGGACATATGAAGTTCGGCAAGGAAGTGGCATCAGTCCTTGACTTGCTTGTGCCCACTATTCCTTCCTGGTATTGTTCGGGTGTCGCTTATTGATCTCTGCCTCCCCGGCAGCTTGCCAGTGTCCTGCACCCAGTCATAAGTAGTAGTCATGTATTTAACAATTTGAAATTATGTCTATTAGTTACTGAAATGTTCCTGCTTGGTATTCGTTACTCTGGGATGCCTTAAACCATGCTTGTGTGAGATACATTGTACATAACTTTATTAATAATTCTTGATAATACAATACTAATCCTACAACTCTATTTCCTAATCCAGGATCAACATCAGAACAACAAGACACTTCAAATATGGCAGGTCTGATGATTGACTTACAATGTAAGAACTAGTTCACAATTAGCTTTTCATTGTTAACACATCCTCTGTAGCAGTTGCATGTATCTTGTATTTGACAATCTCATATCATTATCATCTATCACATACCGAAGTGCTGAAGCCTGGTATGTGTGGGTCAGGGAAGAACTATGACATAACTCAATCTGGTGTGACCTACGTTCATACATCAGTGACACCTGGTGGTGGGTCTGTGTCTGTTGCCATTGACAACGCCTCTCTGAAGGATTAATTTACGGACGCCTGGGATGGATGTCATCCATCGTTTTACTACAATCCCAGACTGGATCCTGTCTGCTGTATGAGACAACGAATCCTGATACTGGATATTACGATTCACGATGGAAGTTTTTCCAAGTGTCAGTGTAAATAAAAGAAGTACTGACCGATTTCCTGACTATAAAATGCTGCGATATGCTCATTGTTCAATATATATATATGCATATGACAGCTACATAGAATACCACTTAGGCCCCATAAAATTACTAAGTTGTTTCTCAGGCTTTTATTTGCCTGAGACAAAGAGTGCGGGCTGCAGGTCAAGTTTGTTTTTAGAGGGAGCGGCAGGGTTTCTTTGAAACATTTGGCCCATTTTAAGGGGTTTTAGGCACATTTAGGGGGTATTCCTTGGGTGAGAGTTGGTTTGGGGGATATTTGTTTTAATTTTTTAATTTGTCAATTAGGGGCGGCAGGTTTTGTTGTTGTTGTTTTTCTGTGAAATGAGGGGCGGCAGGTTTGTTTTTCTTTTAAATTCTGTGAAAATAGGGGCGGCAGGTTTATTGGGTTTTTTTGCGCTTTACCCAATAAAAAGAGGGGGCGGGGGGTCTCAGACCCATGCGGGCGGGGCTGAGAAACGGTCACCTTTCAAAAACTCTAGGTTTTAGAATGGTATGAATGTGAGGTTGAAAGATAAACAGCCTCATCAAACTGTGATTTATCGTATCACTTATCAATGTTACATGTCAACTGATCGATCCTGAAAACATATTTCCTAGCATAATTTGGTAATCACCAATTAGTCTTTTGCGTAAGAAAACAATGACAACTCATCAGAAGGCATATTGCTAAATTTTTATTAATTTGAAACGGTTATTTGTACTTTGCATCTGCTTGAACTATCGACCAACAATACGTTTCAGATGAGTGCTTTCATGTTTGTTTTGTGGTTATCACAAGCTGCAGAAATAAATCATTCCTTTTTTACGCGACACGTCGATTTCGACCTTGCTTGCCTAAATAGCGTTGTTTAGGGATAATATATTGATAAATATATCTTAAAACGTGTCTCTGGAATAAATACACTTGTTTATCCAATCAATTATTTCCTAACAAATAATGTTCGACCGGCAACAACAATTTGGAATACACATTGGTAACCGTTGGTAATATGATACAAATCGAATATTTCTGCATGTTTGTTTGAATTGTAAAAAGTACGGGAGTTTCTAGCATATTCCACAGTTACCACAGTAATTGTAAATACGGCGGATGTTTTACAAGGATTCACGTACAGTTATTAGAAATTTACGTTTGATTGGCACTTGGTTTGACCATTCTCTATTCCGCGATCCTATGATGTTTAGCGGCGGTAGCAAACGCTTGTCTGTTGTCTGCATGATGTGTTTTATTGGAGCGGCTGCCTCAGCTGTGCCTTGGCCAGAGGCGGACGACCCTACGTATCTGGTTGTCAGGGAGACCAGAATGAGTGCTGGTCTGGTTTCAGTTCCGCAAGATCAGCATCCCAACTCTACTTCACTGATTCTGAGCTACAACGACGTAACTGTTCTACCGGAGAACATCTTCTCTGTCTACTCCAGTCTCCTTCAGGTTCAACTTTCACACAACAGCATCGACTTCATCAGTTCTCTGGCGTTTTCTGGGACCCTGATGGAGTACATCGACCTCTCGGACAATCAACTTCACGGACCAATGCCCGATTTCTGTTCGGCCAAGGAGATGTTATTTGTCCTACGAATACCTGACAACGGTCTGACAAATATTCCTGATGAAACTGTTTCTTGTCTGGGTCACCTGCTGCAGCTTGTAGTAACTGGAAATGACTTAACACAAATGATAAACGCAAATGCTCTGAATCCCGGATTGTTAAGTTACTTTTTTGGTGCCAACCCCTTGAACATTTCGACTCCAATGCAACTTACAAACCTGCAACACCTTTACGAAATTGGTGCTCGCCATCTAGGGTTGATAACCTTCCCCGACTTATCCTTGCTACCCAATCCACTTGACTTGAAGATTATAAATTTCAGATACCAGCCGATAACTAATGCCACGCCTCAATCGTTGGCTGCTCTCAGCGCTACAGGAGTAGAGCGGTTTTACTACAATGAAGAAGGGGATTTATTACACAAACTGGCTCCTTCCATGACACATGTGGTGAGTGTGGCTTGCGTTGATTCCAAGAGTATCACTTCTCTGTCCCTGCCTTATCTGCCTTTGATCACAAGCTGGACCATTCATGGCTCCGATGTCCTCGTCTCTTTTCCTGATCCGAGAGCTGCGTATGCCACTCTTCGATACCTGACAGTTGAAGATAATAACGGCTTAGATCCTGACCCAAAAGATGTCATCACCAAGCTGACCGGCATGTCACAGTTAATAACACTGGATCTACAAGGGAACGCATTTACGACACTACCTGATGTGGTGCCACTTTTACCCGCCCTGGAGAAGCTGAAGATCAGTGGAAATCCGTGGGCTTGCAACTGTTCCATAGCATGGATGTGGAATCTCAACCCTCAGCTAATTGTGGATATGACGGACACCTTTTGCGCCGGACCTTTGGGATTGATATACACACGATTTTCGGAATTAAATTCTGATTGGCTCTGTCTTCAGAGTAAGTTCCATATATGATTGTCCTGTACAAATTTGTTGCGTATCATATGTGTTTGATTTTTTCTGATATTTCATTCAGAAACAACAGCTGAGTTACGGAACAAATCGTGACAGGGTATATACTATTAGACTACCACAGTGTGTCAACTTACCCAGCTAGTTTATTCATAATTGTATAACTGCTAATATAGCCTCTGTAGAAATTTATATGTTGAGGTATCGATTTAAAATAAATTACTATTGTTTCTATTAGACGCTGAAACGTTTCCCCCGAGTCAGTGTGGCTCTGGAAGGAAAGCTGACATATCCAAATCTTGTGTGACCTACATTCACACACAAGCGACATCTGGTGGTGGATCTGTGGCTGTTGCTCTTGACAACGCCTCTCTGAAGGATTGCTTTACTGCCGCCTGGGATGGATGCCATCCATCGTTTTACTTCAACTCACAGAATGGATCCTGTCTGCTGCATGAGACAATGAATCCTGATGCTGGCTATTACGATTCACACTGGAAATTTTACCAAGTTTAAAAAAAGACATAATATCCGACCAACTCCCTGTCGTTTTGGGTCCAGATCTTTTACCATAATTGATATCCCTATATGAGCCAATCAATTAATATATTTATATCCAAGTCGATATCGCCAAAATTTCAAAATTAGGTAGCTTTAGTGACACCAGTGGAATCATATACATTGCATAGCAAAATAAACGTGAAATTTGAAACGATTTTTATCTAGATGGTATATAATAAATTGACGGGTAACCAAATATATTTGAGCCAGAATGTTAAGTAATTAAGTACAGAAAACTCTATATGCATATATTGACAGGTGGGTTTATGACATGATATACATATTTCATGTGTATGATGTACGAAAACATATATGCACTCATGGCGAAATGTACGGAAAGTAGGCCTAAAATCACAATCGATTTGGTTAGTGAGAAGTACATGTACATGTGGGTCGGTAGTCGGTATCAATTGGTTTATAAAACGCTTATATTTTGTTCAATTGCCTACTATTCATTGATTACATTCAAGGATAATTTGATCGCAAAATAAAGAAACCTATCCCGTGAGGTTACGATAAGCGTTTCATTTGTTTAAATGCGAAAAGATTAAACCGGCGAGATAATATGGTAATCTCTTTTTACAAGCATTTCAGTATCAATATATGATGCTGACACACTGAGCACTTTCACAACTTTAGATTCGTCTTGATATTATGAATGCAACTCGTGAATTATAATGGAACCAGAAAGAAGTACCAGGAATATGTAGTACAGCTTGTATCGGTTCTACTCTTGTGTGTCTTTCTTCATGTCACGCCAATCTGACAATAAATGCCAATCAACTGAGCATCTGTGTTTATTAATTATTGCTATATATAAACATACATGCATTATCGGGTAGATAAATCACATACAATTTGACTAA
>JAXGGS010222300.1:0-13600 GCA_035585475.1 Armandia brevis | reverse complement strand
GATAGAAGCAGCACACATGAAATGATAGAAGCAGCACACATGAAATGATAGAAGCAGCACACGTGCAATGATAGAAGCAGCACACATGAAATGATAGAAGCAGCACACGTGAAATGATAGAAGCAGCACACATGAAATGATAGAAGCAGCACACATGAAATGATAGAAGCAGCACACGTGCAATGATAGAAGTAGTTCACATGAAATGATAGAAGCAGCACACGTGAAATGATAGAAGCAGCACACGTGAAATGATAGAAGCAGCACACGTGCAATGATAGAAGCAGCACACATGAAATGATAGAAGCAGCACACATGAAATGATAGAAGCAGCACACATGAAATGATAGAAGCAGGACACGTGCAATGATAGAAGCAGGACACGTGCAATGATAGAAGCAGCACACGTGCAATGATAGAAGCAGCACACGTGCAATGATAGTAGCAGCACACATGAAATGATAGAAGCAGCACACATGAAATGATAGAAGCAGCACACATGAAATGATAGAAGTAGTACATATGAAATGATAGAAGTAGTACATAAGAAATGATAGAAGCAGCACACGTGCAATGATAGAAGTAGTACATATGTATAGGATAGGCTAAGGGTGATTTGCACGTACTCTATTAACATCTACAGTGATTTTTATGGGACAGCATACAGCTATTCCCACCAGGAACTGATGACGTATAATGATCTTAATACGGGCAAGTCGCCTGTTTTATACATTATAATCTCAGGTTTCTTCCCGTTATAACTTTCAACATCTTATAATTTGTTTTATAATTCCGCCGTACTACTTCCCTTGTGTTGCTGATTACTCTATACACTACTCATGGTACAAGCTCGAGCTTCACCGAACTTTCCGTTAATTATTCCTATGTTCATGTTAATTGTAGGTTATTGTAACTGAAAGGGTATATGGTACTAGGAATTTTTAAATTTTCCAATTGTCGTCTATAACTTTAGTATAAGTCGTATAGCTTTTCATGAAGAGTGTCCTTCCGCTAGAGTCCGATCACGAAAACTTATTGTTTTGTTTAAGATAAAAGTTAAAATAAACGTTGAATTGAAATGAAATTGATCATGAAAATAATGTTGCTCAAGGTAACGATCAACCACGAATAACATGTGGACATTAATAGCCAGTTTTTTTAATTCAATTTCTTAATGTATCAGCTATTCATATTTTGCCTATGATGAAAAAAGGAGGTAACGCCATCAATTTCTTGTCAAGGAATATGATTTCAACAGCGTAGTCTTTATTATTTCTGATGAAGCCTTACCAAGAACCATCCAGCTAACTAGATCTCTCTGCCAAGCTCTGCCAGTGGATGATTCTCCCTCACTTATATAGGCAGGCTCTTGTTTCAAAACAGTTTAATTTTGATTGACTCTAGGTAGATTCTTCTTATAGATCACTTACATCTTTAAAGAAAAGCTGGTCGGCTGGTTGCGAGTGAAGCCTGCATGCTATTACATCAGTGTATGAAAATAAAAACTAGGCACATGTATGATACCCTTGTGTTCTTTACATAACACATCACAATAATACTAGGGTCATACATATGATACGCATGTTGTATAAATTACTTCTAACGGATTACTATTAACATCAAATTACAGTTAATTACATCATGACACTACAGATATGTTTGTATATTTAATTATGATTGCCAGCGGTTCTGGATTTACAGATGAGCGTTCACGTTGATGAAGGATGTGCAGTGATAACCCGCGGAATTACACGAGAACCAGTGATGCTTATAGAGGTATGGATGCCACCAACCAGTGTGCCTGCACCTGCTGAATATGAAACTATTCTGACATCAATTGCCACGATCAAGGTACATGACTGTATGAAAGGCTGCATGAGATTAAATATTCGTTTTTAGTGTAACCTGGCATCTTATATCTTATAACAAAACCTGCTCCCTCTAAACATATTGTTTAATAAAGCCCACAAATTTTGCACATGCGGCCCGCACCCCCTTCTCAGACAAAAAGAAGCCTGAGAAGCAATTGTTTTATTTTTTCAAGCGGTTCTACTTGGTTTAACATTCGTCTCCAATGCCTTCTTAATATAATACGTTTACATATAAATAAAGCGCATGGTGTTATTAATTCGACATTTCTGTATAAAATGGAATTAAATGATAGAACATATAGATGACGTCGTTCACCGTGGTCTTAAAGTAACTTGTATAATAATTATATATTTGTGTACATGCATACACATACATTCACGGCTAAAAACGGCATGATACCGTAATGGTTGCACTTCACTTTAAATTTATGTGACCTGAATATGCCGCAATAACAATGAAAATTCAATGTTTGATCTTGCGCTACCGAATCGTGACAAGAAATACAAGCTGTGTATCCGCGTGACACTCTCAATAGATTTAGGACATCTATACAACTTGACTTATCAACCACCCCGGGAATTAAGTTTCCTACTTTTATACAAGATGTTATGTACTTTGCATATATGTATACATGTAAGGGAAGCTTGTGCTTATAATCAATGATCAGGTAAGTTAAACGTATATCAACTGTATTTATATATGCCGGATTCGGTAGTGGGACGTAAATTCTTTGCTGAACGCAACGGAATTAATACAGTGCAACAAATAGGTTACCTCCATAGGATTAATAGTTTATCCACAACCCTGTGTAAATAAGCTGATACGGTAGGTTAGATCACATTATTTTTAAAGGCAAGCCTTTTTGAATTTACGATTCACAGGAAAGAAGTGACCTCAGCACTGTTCATTTGCATTTGTAAACCTAATTTTTAATTTTGATCAATTGTGGCTGGTGGGCTATTTTCTGAGGAGGTGCAACATTAGCAATTGGCACAAGATGTTGTACTCTCAGCTGTTCTCAGTATTACAATTACTTAAAATGATGGGTGGGGATGCCTATAGGTTATTGTACCTCAATATAATTTGGTGTATTCTCCTATACTTAATGTACTCATATAGCCCGCAGGACTAAACAATTCTACTCAACCCAATTGTGAACAGATCTACTCTACAGTCATGTTTTATTTTTTATTTTATATGAATACGTTTTTAAATACTACTAGTAGTTTACCTCCTGCTAAACACATCATACATGTTGATACACAAATTGATTAGTTCTGCTCTTTTACCACTTTATTCGCAGCTGTTTAAAAGAAAAATTGTAGTCGGCTCTTCTCCCCGACTGTCCGAAACAAGATGATCGGTCTGTTCAACACGAAGTTGCACTTATCAATTCTTATTAGTTGTTGGAGTTTCGTACTTAACATCGGTGAGAATTTTTCTTTCGTTTTCAGTATTAGTATAATTGATCTAATTGCGTGTGTCAAGGTTATATTGAATGCATGATTCGGCGTATTTTTGCTCAACTAAATATTTTCTTAGTAATCGATGAGCCACCAGACGTATGCAGAGTTGTTAGCGGTGGCTCCTGTACCTTGAAATGGACATTGAAGAAGCCCGGCTACGAAACAATGGATTCATTCATAGTTCGATACATTAAAGGGACTGACGTTACCGATATCGATTTAAGGATAGGTTGGGTAAGAGGTTATCCAGCAGCATCCGCTATTGATACAAGATTTGCTGACCGCGATGCTACTCTGTACGGGGCGGGAGGAGGAGTGATGAAACTGGGGTTTACACTCGGGGGAATTTTGCTAGACGACCGAGGTTCATACACGCTACTATACACATCCAATCCACCCATGATTGATACTAGAGGTGACATATATCTATATGGTGAGCGTGTTTTTTTATTAACATCATCTCTTAACATATCTGGAGACGTGTGCATATATGAGATTCATTTAATAGAAATATGATAATGTAAAGGGATCGAGGTCTGTGTTATCAGACAATAGACATTGCATTGTTACGATTATAGTAACATGTTAACAATTCAGCGAAACCGGAACGTCCGACCCTCTCGATGACACCTGCTTATATAGTGGTTGGTGACAACGTCACGTTCTCGTGTTCTGTCCCTCTGACGTCAGAACCAGCAGAACACCGGGAACCACAACTCGTCATCTACTCCTGGTACATAAATGGGGCAGTTATACCTGGAGAAACAACAGTATATTACGTCATAAAAAGCGTCGCTAGGGACATGTATGGTGATAGATTTGGTTGTGCTGCGCTCGAAAACGGAGCTCCTGTGAATCTGAGATCAGATATGAGTTACCAAATCGGCCTTGTGCCCAATTGTAAGTACTTATTTAAGCGAAAAATGTTACGGCACCTCCATTTTGATATATTTTATGTAATTGAATATATTTACAATAAATAGGACCTTGTGAAATGGTAGAATTATTAGTTTATGCAAGTTATATGATCATTAAAATGTTCCAGACGGCCCAGATAAGATGGTTCTCACCCAAACACAGACAGTGAACGAGGACATGGATAACGATGTAATATTTACATGCTCTGCAAACTGCAATCCTGCATGTAACATTATATGGACAAATGAGGAAGGGGAAGAGGTGGGCCGAGGATCAGAGTTGTTGTTGAAAACAAAGAGAGAAAACGAAGGAAATTTCACTTGCCTAGCATTGAATGGCCACGGATCTTTGCAAAGAAAAACAGGTCTTTATGTGAATTGTAAGTTCAGTATTAAAAAGTAATGGTCTCCCAAATCATACGAGAACCTGAAACATTATTGACACTTCTTTGAAAAAAAATTTAATTTGAACACAATTATACTTATATGATATACTGCATCTCAGATTTGGATTCTCCGAGTCTCCTGACGTCGGATAACAACATCGATGGCGGATCTGACGTCACGCTGACTTGCACTGTTGATTCACGTCCCCCGGCGACTTTGGTTATCCAGAACACTACTGGAGGAGGATCAGAATTAGATAGGGAAGCAAGAAATATCCTGGCCCACGTTATATCTCCCGCAGATTCCCTTCATACCGGCGGTTATCTATGTGACGCTGAAAACAACGACATGTCTTCTCAGAGCTCTCAATTGAGTCTTAACATTTTCTGTTCGTATCATGACTTATTATAGCATTACAATGCAAGATAAAGAGAATTGTATACAACTGTAAATTAATTTGTATAAAATCAAGCTGTTTGTTCATATTTGATTGATTTTTGTACTATGTTTGACTTTTTCCAGGTCCGCCTAAGGTTTATCGAACTGAACCTGAGAACAGAAAAGTTGTCCTTGAACCGGGAGACTCAGCCACATTCATGTTATTCATCATCGCAAATCCGGCGCCAGATCCTAGCTCTTCTTATCTGTGGACGTTCACACCACGTGGTCAGGAGGCGGAGCAGGAATTACGTGAAGGGATTTCTGTGTCAAATGAACCTTTCAGCTCCATCTTGACAGTCCCTATTAATACAAATGAAGATTTAGGATTCTACAAGTGCACAATCACAACGAGCAGAGGTGCAATGTCGGTTACGTTTGAGAACGCCGGAGAGAGTAGGTCTTATGTTACTGGTCATTTCTTTTTCAATACATGCTGCAGGAAGCTATTTTAGAATAATTTGCATATTCAATCCGCTGATTTCTTCAGGTGAACCCGATCCCCCATCAGGCCTTGAACTTATACATGCAACTGACTATAGTCTGACAGTTCAGTGGTCTCCAGGATGGGACGGTGGATCTCCTCAGACGTTTGATGTCACATACAGAGAAGTTGATTCTTTTGGGGACCCACTGTTGTCACTGAATATACCGGACGTTAGTACGAATGAAAGGGTTATGGCAACTGTATCAGGAGGTTTCAAACCACTGACAAACTATGAGGTGATTGTTTCTGTAGCTAATTTGCTTGGTTCAGGGGGCTCTGTGACTGAAATATTTGAAAGCACAGGTAAATGAACAATCAGTGAATATTTTGCTCAACTGGCCATGCCCCTTTATTTGTCACGGTCATGATAAACATATGGTAATAGTGCATTCTACCTAGAAGTTTGTTTGGTAATTGAATAATAATTAAGGATGATACATAAGCACGAAAAGAGAAAATATTGTGATCTTTTGGTAAATAATAATATGTGGCGATTATGTATGAGGTTTATTCAATTACATAAAATGTGATTGTATATTGAGTAGAACTAATACGTTACTATAAAATAGAATATTTCGATATGATATCAAAGCATTGTTTGATAGATTAATTATGAGCCACTTTCCGTATTCTCAGAATTGCCCGTGCTGACGGATTTACACATAGATGTCCATGCTGATAAAGGATACACAGTGATGAGCGGCAGTATCACCCGGGCATCAGTGACGCATATATAGAAGTTGACGCTTGATTAGACCTGCAGAATCATGTGACCTCAATAACATCGCTGACCTGACCAACACCAGAAGCAAGCGAGAAGTTAGTATGGAAGGACAATTTACTTCTCTACTCCGTATTCCTAAATCAGGAACGGTATACGTATTCTCCCTACGATTATATGATGAAAATAAATTGGTGCTGACAGACGAAATCACACATGAAGGTATGTGTTCTGTGCATTAAAAACACGCTTTCATTAAAAACACGCTTTCATTAAAAACACGATTTCATTAAAAACACGATTTCATTAAAAACACGATTTCATTAAAAACAAGCTTTCATTAAAAACAAGCTTTCATTAAAAACACGCTTTCATTAAAAACACGCTTTCATTAAAAACACGCTTTCATTAAAAACACGCTTTCATTAAAAACATGCTTTCATTAAAAACACATAGCATTTACTTTGTTATACAATTTGTCTGTCCATGTAAAAAGTAAATTAATTGTTTCCAATAGATTCTCAAGGAAATATTGGAGCAATAGTTGGAGGTGTTGTAGGAACACTTGTATTTGTTGCCGCTGTTGTAGCAGCTGTGCTTGTGTTTCGCCACATCAGAATGAAACAGAAATCACCTGAGAATGGCAACGCCGAGAACAACGACTATATTGGATTGGATGCCTCTTTCAGACCACCGACCGGTGATACTGCACCTGCTGTATATGAATCTATTCAGCCATCAATTGATGAGACAAAGGTAGGAAGGTGCCCATATATAACTTAAAGGCTGCATACAGTAAATTAACTGTTTCCAATTTATTTATTTTTGGTTCGAGAGGGGAAGGCAGTTGCGAGCGGTATTTTATGATAATTATGTAAGTATTCTATAGAACAGGGTGAGGCAGGTAGTTTTCGTTTGTGTTGAGACTAGAAATAAAAGGGGAAGGGTGTGTCACAAGCTTGCTTATGGGCATGAGAAGCAATTATCTTACTTGATGCAGCCTAACCAGATATAACCGTACATCCACCAATCCGTTTAGAGAAATTCATGTTGAATACATTTTTATTCAGGAAACGGAGATAAACGACTACTATAATATATAATCACTTGATCAAAACACCAAATGACTGCGACTCATACAGGATCTCGCTGTCTATATTCAGTTTTGTGATATACTCAATTTTATTAGTAACATAATATCCTAGATTTCACTTGTACTGCAGTTAAATCGAACCGAAGGCTCGGCCGAGGCTTTGCCTTCATTATATTAGGATAAGCGTGGTTCAAAAATGGAACCTAGAATTGAATTACAATAATCAAGTCAAATTTATGGGTTTTACGGGAGATAATATAATGAAGGCAAAGGCTTTGGCCGAACCGAAGGCGTTTTTTTCTGGTTCATCTTTAATTCTATATGGCTGTACTATATGGTTTTGTTTGGTTAATTCTTTATTCTTATTAAAAAATAATGCAACCCTGCCGGGCACTACATGTTAAATGGCAACCTGAGTTCTTTTCAGAAGTGCTCAAATGTGGCATCCTTGGTTAAACATACCTGAGATAATCTTGTCTAGACATGAGTCAATATATTTCAAAGGGAAAAATGACTCTACTGTCGTGGAACTGTTTTGATTTAGTCTAGTCACTGTTCCCAGAAGAAAATCGGTTTATCCGCCTCTTTGTTTTTCGCATCATCTCCTTCTAAGTATTTTAGAATACTTGAATTAGCACGTGAATTAGGGGTCACTTTTAATTGATAGTATGGGCCCTTTGTTAAACAACAAAAAACCCATGTACACATCTAACAGAAACCGAACCTGCGGTTCGGTACAATAACCAATTTACTTGACTATGTACTGATATGTATCAAACCGTAATAATTTCATAGTTAAAAGTAGGCATGTTGTTGTAATGATATGCAGCGTTTAAATGCAGTGTACAACATACATTCGATGGTAGATTATTAACCAAATCTTGCTATTAACACTGAATATTCATGAATAATCCAATAAACAAAATATTTAATTTGCTTATGGTTAGAAGTTTTGCCTCATTAGACAAGGTTCGTTTAAATTGGGTATTTTCAAGACTTATTCTATATCATACATCAGAATGAATACAATTGCAGATAACAGTACATTTAACCCGTTCACAAACGTCATGATCGGATTGAGAGAATCGTGGCTACACTTATCTATTCTACTGAATTGTTGGGGATTCATACTTAACTTAGGTAAGAAAAATTGATAATGGATATAAGAAGACACGAAATATGACTTTCTTTCTTAACGTATATACTGAAATAGATAATCTGAGCGCATCATGATACCTCAACTTTACCTTAAATTTTAACTCAGAGATTGAAAAACCACCTGACGTGTGCAGAGTTGTTAGTGGTGGCGCTTGTACCTTGAAATGGACGTTGAAAGAGCCCGGCTATGAAACAACGGATCCATATGCTGTTGAATATTTCAAAGGAATTTCCCCCGAAAATGATAAAAGGATAGGATCTGTAGTAGGTAACCCTGCATCGGCAAATATTGAACAAGGCTTCATTGACCGCGATCTCACTCTGTTCGGAGAGGAAGGTGGAGTGATGGAGTTGGGGTTTATTCTCGGTGGTATTTTGCTGAACGACCAAGGAACATACATGTTACACTACACATCAACACCATCATTTTCAGATGACAGGGGGGTGATTTATCATTACGGTAGGTGATCTGGTCTCATATATTCCTGGACTAGTAGATGTTATATTTTAAGGGCTGTGGGTCAAAAACGTTTTTGGAAAGTAATGTTTGGCAAGATCACTCATTATTCATTTATATACAGCATTGATGATGACAATGTGATTATGGATGTGCTCTTGTTGCCACAGAAAAACCGGAACGTCCCACCCTGTTGATGACACCAGCTTATGTAGTGGTGGATTACTCCGCCAGGTTCTCGTGTTCTGTCCCTCTGACGTCAGAACCAGCAGAACACCGGGAACCGCAACTCATCACCTACACATGGTACAGAGACGGGACAATTATTTCTGGAGAGACATCATCAGATTACGTCATAGAAAGCGTCACTAGGGAAATTCTTTGGGATGAAATGACCTGCGCTGGACTAGAAAACGGAGCTCCTGATACTCTTAGGTCTGATGCGAGTAACCAAGTCGTACTAAAACCCAATCGTACGTATATATTGAAAAGAATGATTCTTCCGTTATCAAATATCCATAAAACGAAACAGTACTGATGTATTATTTTGCATGTCAGGTTTAGATTCCCCGGGCCTAGTGGCGTCTAGCGATGGTATTGATAGCGGATCTGACGTTATTCTTACCTGTGCTGTTGATTCACGACCCCCAGCGAATCTGGTGATACGGAACACTACTGGAGAAGGGTCGGAATTAAAAAGAGGAGAAGGGAATTCTCTGTCTCATGTCTTATCTCCTGCAGATTGCCTTCACACTGGAAGCTATGTATGTACAGCTGAAAACTACGACAAGTCGAGTGAAAGTAATACACTGGATCTGGACATATTCTGTATGTAGTATCTAATTGTTGAAATCTTAAGTAAAACAAATTATCCAGGTAATCTCATATTTTTATAACACATGTTTTTTCTAATTGATATATCTACAATACTAGGTCCACCTAGGGTTTATAAAACTGAACCGAAGAATAGAAAAGTTGTCGCTGTACCGGAAGACTCAGCCACATTCAGATTATTTAAAATCGCAAATCCGGCGCCAGATCCTAGCTCTTCTTATCTGTGGACGTTTACACCACGTGGTCAGGAGGCGGAACCGGAATTACGTGAAAGGGTTTCTGTGCCTGATCAATTCAGTTCCAGTATCACAATACTTGATATCAAAGTGGAACACTTTGGATTGTACAACTGCACGATCACAACGTGCAAAGGGGCCGAGTCCGTTCTATTTGAGATTGCAGGAGAAAGTGAGAAAAAAAAAGGTTTTCTCTCAAACCGAATTCACATTTGCTCTGCAAATATGGAACTTATTTAGGGTGATTTACTTAACTTATTTTATATTTCCAGGTAAACCCGACCCGCCAACGGATCTTGAACTCGTCCATGTGGCTGGGGTGAGTCTGACGATTCAGTGGAACCCAGAATGGAACGGTGGATCTCCTCAGTCGTTTGCTGTTACGTACAGAGAGGTCGGATCGTCGCAAAAAAGCGTGCGCGCATGTTAATATATATTATAAGTTACAGCCGTGGATAGAGGCTTTGATTTGCCGCAAGGAACAGATGACTGGGCCAGAGATGGCTGAGAAATCTTTTTTGCTTTTAAATCCTTTGAACCAGAATTTGTTCTACATATATATGGCCAAGAGGAGGTATTGATCCCTCTTTGTCGCGCTCATGTTGCTCCGGACCCCGGAGATAGTAGATAATTTAAGACAATTGATCTAGAAGCTTACCTGCCGATTGAGATAAAACACATATATCATACAATAGCCAAGTAAAACACACGCCCAGTGGCAGGGCCGCTAATGCTAGCTTACAATATGTGTTGAACGTATAAAAACCATGATAGTCAACCTTAAAACCTAGTGATAGACAAATCGTATATAAATGTATTTAAATTTGCTCTAAACAGCCATCAAAGTCTTGAGTTATCCATACTAACAGAATAAAATCTATACTCTATGAACTATTTTACGTTGCACTCTATAACAAAACACTTACAGGGTCCCGTAAAAAGGCTGTACTTAATCCCGAGTTCACATGCTCTGAATATACCGCGATGGTAATAACATCTGTTATGTGTTTATAGAATCGTGACAAGCATTTGGCTGGCTTTATAATCGTGCAACAGCCTCAATAAATCACGTTTGCTAACATATTTTACTTCGTATCCAGCCGCATTGGTAATTGAACTTCCCTGTTCAATATTATAACAGTTCGAATCGATCATATCGCAACTATCTACGGTGAGTAGACTAAATATCTAGTATCCAAGTAGGTCAGGTATGTACGTATTGCTATAATCCATAGCCTATGTAATTATTTCCGTAGATGTTACATGAATGTTTAGTTGCACAGAACGTCAGGGAGAAGAATCCGAAACGGATTATTTTTCTCCCTTTAGACGCGGGGAATACCCTCGGTTGGGACTATTGAAACAAATTTTAGCAAAATTTATTTTCAAGATGCTATAGTTCGATATCGCACACCAATCCGATGTGCAGGCCCTGCTCACAGCTCACTCATGTGTTCTGTAATTTAAGCCCAGTAGGATAACCCACGACTCAAGTAACGGTTAACGCGGAAGAAGCGTATAGGTCAAGATTTATACATACATACGCTTCCTGTCACCACAAGGTATTTATACAGATTGCTCGAGTTCGCAGTTTTCTATATTTCGCAGGTGTTGACTCTATTTTGCCGGAAACAACATGCCCGGTCGGTTCATAATGTGGCTATTTATAACTACTCTAATTGATTGTCGGAGCTACGCGACTAACACAGGTAACAATGCCTGTCATGTATTAGCTTGCAAAAACAGTTTTGTACCTGCATGATACTACGTTTGTTATTTGAAGATTAAGCAATATATCCTCATCAGTATTAATTTCTGCGCACATTCGAAGTGTACGCTCTCGAAGGAGTTGTTTGACCGTGATTTTTAAATACATCACATACTATTCACAAAAAGTCTAGTTTTCCCTTCCAAAGATCCATGGCTATTCTCGATAAAAAATAATCAGCTACTTGTATTAACCTGTTTGACGCATTTAGTAAATCTACACATATCATTGATTGACATATATTTATTTCTTTATATTACGTAGAATTGCCGTTGCTGCAGAATTTACGAATCGATATCCACGCTGACGAAGGATACGCAGAGATGAGTGGCACGATTACACGAGCACCAGTGACCCGTATAGAAGTGCACTCCTGTCAGATAAAACCTGCAGAATCATGTGAGCTCCATAACATTACCGACCTGACCAACAACAGACGAAAAGGAGGAGGGAGTATGGAAGGACAATTTACTTCGCTACTCCGAATCCCAGAATCAGGAACGGAATACATATTCCTCATGCAATTATATGATGAAGAGATTTTGGTGCTAACAGATGAAGTCACCCATGAAGGCATGTGTTTTGTGAATATATATTCGCTTTCACAATGCACAGCTTAGAATATACTGCCCTGACTGAAAGTTGCATCTGCTTAAGGGACGAGTCATTATTTAGGAATTGGGAGGGCCGGGCAAATATATGGAGGGTCATAATTTTATTTTTGAATCTATAGGGAGGGTCATAATTTTTTTGGTGCCATATAGGGAGGGTCATAATATTTTACAACGATATATAGGGAGGGTCATAAAGTTTTTTACAACTTTTTCGCAAACCATCAAATCGGATCCAAATTTAAAAACTGAGTAGATTATTAACTTATGTTTTAGTACACAACCACTTGTTGAAAGCATTGACATAATATATGTTTCATTAATCAGTGATAAAGATGCTGTGATTGGACATCTTATGAGACATGATAAAATGAGAGTCATACATGATTGAATATTAGAGACTAAGTGCAGGAAGTTGTCTAAAAAAGAAACAGTAGTGTAAAGACAAAAAAGACAAGCTGTGAATGCTAGGAAATCAGAAAAGAGATCTTGTCAGATGTGTCTAGAACACATGGAACATTCAACAGGTCACTCTTGACCATATGAAGATGGACAATTTCCAAAAGTTGAAAGGCTTTTATATGAAGGCCCTTTTGGAGGTTGGAATGTTGATTATTCAAACAAATGTAAATTCTGGATAGTTTACAACATCCAGCTGTAAACACATACCGGACTCATTACTACCAAGTATATGACAGTGACTGAAAACCATCTGTGTAATAATTCACTGTTCAACTAAACTGACATGTATTTTTTAATGAATGAATGTATAAAGCATTCTACTATCAATATTTCACAGTTTTACAAGAATAGACAATGTTTATTGGATATTGAACTATATTTAAGATGATTTATTTGCCAATTTACGATAGGGAGGGTCATAATTTTATTTTTGAATCTATAGGGAGGGTTGTAATATTTTAGAGCGGTGTATAGGGAGGGTCAAATTTTTATTCTACAAACCACCAGGAGGGTCATATTTTTTTTCGGATTTTCAGAAAAAAGCCCGGCCCTCCCTATGGGTAAATAATGACTCGACCCTTAGTAATGTATAATTATGATATATTCTCCTTAGTTTCACAAGAAGATACTGGAGCTATAGTTGGAGGTGTTGTTGGGACACTTTTGCTTGTTGCCGCTGTTGTAGCAGCTGTG
>JAXGGS010222188.1:4970-26362 GCA_035585475.1 Armandia brevis | reverse complement strand
TAATGATAATATTGTCAATAAACAGCGATTTGACAGGAGGCAAACTGTTAGTTCGGGACAAAGATAATTAATTTTAAAAAGCGAAATGAGTTGTGTATAACAAATGCCCACCTGGTCGAGATCTAACGCGAGTATCATCTCCAAATCGTCAAGATCAGAGCGGTACATCCAAGAAACAATGCGGTGATAATCCCACCTAGTTTAATACTGATCCCAACACGGGCACTTAAGTCACTCTCCACCGCTAGGGGCGCCTGTAGTAACACGGGCTCGGACACAACTCTGCCGGGTAAACTTTATCCACAGTTACAGGGGGCAACCACAAGTTACCAGGGGCAGCCGCTGTGAGAATCGGCGGTAAAATCCAAGTGAAGCAGACGACAAGTTTGATCGGACTCGCCGGAGCTGACAACCCAGCTAAACCTCAGTACATACCACAAATGCATCATTTTCGCGCGATGGATTCATTTTATACCCCAATTGGTGAATTGACGATTTTAAACGCGTCGGCGTGGGTTGTGTGCTATTTTAATTCGCTCGGACACTCGAGCAGGGGATCCCTCGCACGTCATTCACGCCGATGACGTCGGAGATTCCACCGGAATTCCAGCGAAGCGCTCGCCTTTCAGAATCGAGCAGTTCTATACAGGGGGACACCGTGAATGAGTCCGCAGCGTTGTTTGCCACGACTCAATCGGGCTCGAGTTACGGAACTATTTGTGAAATGTCAGGAGTTAAAATAGGAATGAAGCGGCTTGCCCGGCGTCGTGTCGAGCTGGACACCCGACGCTCGCGATCGTGGCGTATAAGCGTGGGAGATCCGACCAGAGGATGGATGGACGGACGGACGGTCGGATTGGGGGCTTCCTCCGATATTAAATCGGACTATTTATGGCCGCTGCGAAATAACGAATTTATGAAACGCCACACGTGCATCACGCGGTTCGAGTCAATGTGCCGCGCGGGAGTTCAGCGAGCTCGGTCACTGAGAACGCGAGAGCCGCCGATCTAATTGACGAGAGAGGCTGTGTCGGAAAACAAAGCGTCGTCTGCTCATCTCGGCGAATTGGCGGGAAACACGCGTGCCGTGCTTACTCACTCTGACGTCAAAATATTTTGATATTTCGAATTGCACTTCGATCGATAGCGCGGCACAATGGGTGAGTGATATATAGAGCCTGATGGCGAGTCCCCGGGGGTATTTAGCTAAACGGCGGCGTTATCGTCTGCCCGGTCCCGCCGGCTGGTGAGAAGCGGCAAAAGAAAACAGACGACAGAAACAACGAGCGTCGTTAGTTCGCCAGAACTCGCCATATGGCTGTCCTCAGGCATGGCTTGCTGACCAAAAACACCGGGAGACAATGTTATATCGGAAAGAGAGAGAGAGAGAAAAAAAGAAATGGCGAAGAGAGGAATTGAAGAAAACCCACCTTAGGGTAGTAGAAGTCGGAGTATCCCTTCCAGAACCCACCGCAAACCGACCACCACCAGCCGCGACAACTATCCATCACTAACGCCGTCGTCCGGGAAACCGCGAATTATTTTCTTAAAACGGAAAATTCAACTCTGTCGTCTGCACTCGTATTGTTATAAAAACTCGTATTTTTCCACACAGGTTTTGATGTCGTTCAAGTTGAAGACGACCGGGAACTTTCAGAACTTGTCTCCGCCGGGGACGACAACTGAGCTGCATCTACGGGAGGCTGGGCGGTGATGAACCGATAGTGAGAGAACTCACACGAAGACTGAGCGATGCCGGCGGGGAGAGTCAGAGTCAGAGAGAGGGGGAGAGAGAGAGAGAGACTGCGGGAGTGGGAGCTCGCGGTCCGTGGCGCCTGACGGAGAGACTTCCCACCTCCCCTCACGTCTCCCTCACACCCCGGCGCCATACCAACCCCGCACCCTCACCAAATCACCCGTCAAATTACCAATCAATTCCACGCCAACAGGTCAATTGGGTTTAACAGCCGAGGAGTTTTGATGAATTTCGCTGCATTTCCGGCATAGCCGCCCGGTCGGGGGCCCGTGAGGGTTGAGCCCGCACCCCGCTGGTGCCCCCGGATAGAGGGCGCTCAACAGACCCGCCCCGCCAATTAAATTCCCGCCATTAGAATTCATGTCGTCTGCCTCCCGCGGTCGGCGTTATGCGGAATGTGTTAATTATAATCAAATTGACAAACTACACGATCCGGGTATTCATAAATCCGCCATGATCCCGGACTGCGTACCGAGACGCAAACCGAGACTTAGATCATCAACATTTTCTTATAAATCAGTTCGAATCTTACACCAAATTCTTTGCTCAGGCTCACTCGGGTCGGATTTAACTCAAAACTCGCCCATATTCAATTAAATTCGCCGGTTTCTCCCGCGAAGAACACCGACATATTCACCGAGAATCCGGCGATAATAAGCTGCCTAATGGGCAGCCTTGAAAACTACCCAGTTCCTTAATACGGAGCATTGTTTCCAAGCTTTATTGGCAATGATGATGTAACATGAGCCTCGGACGAATCTTAAACCCGCAGTTTTGAGCGCACAATGCGACCGGTTTGAAAACTAATACGTTTTCACTAAGTCCTTGTTTGCCTGGATACCGGGAATATTAATAGCAGCCTCCGAGCCTGCTGGTGTATCATCTCTAGTCGGAGATGCGGCGGCGTTTCACTTATTACCGACTGTATAATCAGGTCGAGCAACAGGCCAGTAGAAGCTCACCACACAGGTGACGAACGCTCGCAAAATTTATCTCAGCCTTAAAGTAATGCATTCCGGCGTAAACTATTTTAATCAGTTTGACGTTATATCTGATTGCTTGATGAATTGGGTATAGAATTATCCAATAACTCATTAAGGGAGCGTGCATCATTGATGTTTTTATGATAATGCTTGAATGGTTCAACGAACCAGCGAATGTAAGGGAATCCGTTTGTTGAGTCACAGCCATTGTAACAAATATATAAGGGATAGGCCATAATACTTTTATATAGTCTGAATACTAGTTGAACTGAATGACGCCCAGTACCATCCCATTTTTCATTGAAAGCAATTAAAATTGGCAAATTACAGTATAATGCGTTCATCAGTATACGTACGGCATAACTCAATAAAATTGTACGAACAGCAAGTAAAATCAGGCTATTGCCGAGGACATGTATTTAAAAACATTATTATAATCTGATATCGGCTAGATATCCCGCCGACTCAATCAAACGCTGTCTACTGTTTCTACAGGCACGATTAGGCAGGACGCATATCCAAATCGCGAGCGCGTGATTCTATGAAATGACAAACTGTTCTTCGTATATGGAAAGCGAGACGCCTGTTTTCGAGGAACGTCTAAACCTATGACTATACACTGCGCATCTCGTCGACCGGATCACACTCTGCATAAAACAAGTATCAACTTTAATTACTGCAGTTTTAAACGAAGGTGTATCCTTCACTGCATTCATACCACGCGCCGTGCGATTTGAGCGAACTCCGCATTCTTAGATTACGAAGGAGTCGCTATCATTTACTGTTAATTACTCCTGATATTCACCACTTTGTGCATCTTCAAAACCACCAACATGTTCAACAAAGTACCAGCCTTGAAATCAAGCGCTTGTTTTAGGTTGTAAATGTAGAAAGCGGCCGATTTTGACTCATGCGGACGCAAAAGGAAAATCTAGTCTATAATTACCGTGATAAAAGTCACTCATAATCAAGGATGAATATATGAATCCTTTTTACAAATCCGATTTATTAAAGGTGTGCTCCGATAGGTTTTCAGCTTGGCAACCAATGAAATTGTTTTATAAATATAAATACCAATGCGCGGAGCCTTTGTTAGTTGCATAAATATTTGACAAATGCTCTACAATCATTGAGCAGATATTGTGAACAGCTAGCTAGTATGAAAACTGTAGTATGAAAACTATAGATCCGAGGTCAATTGTACAACAAAATGTCAAAATCAGCCGGGGTTCATAAAATTTAGATTAGGGGGATATTAATGCGATATTTTAGTAAATATGGTATCACTTACTTGGGCCTGGAGAAGCAACATGGCGTCTCCACTGCTTGTTGACGCACGTGAGGGCGCCTCTGTCGTCGGGGTTCGTCGCTCTGGCGTTCCTTGGTGATAACCCGGATGTTCACGTGATCTGCCGACGGGCGATGATGGAGGAAACTCTTTACTGTCGCTCAAGGAGGCTGAGCGAGTGCTAACTTCGGGCGATACGACTGCAAGAAAAGAAATAAAAACGTTACCATCGTGATCGTAAACAAAAATGAAAATGTTACAATAAAAGGTGTCTGTCCGCCCGGAGTCTCACTTGGTGGCTTCCCGTTATGACTACCGGAGCGTTTAAGGTAGAATTTTTTCGGATGGACGACACAGCGCATGTATCTGTCCCTCACACGCTGGTGATTATTGCCGCCGTCTCTGGTGTGCCTCGGGTGGCCATTGTTGTGTAAATGCTGGTGGTGGTGATTGTTGCGGCGACTGGACATATTCAACATGGTGCAGTTACCCGCGCCGTGGTCGACTGTCGTCTGCTCGGCACAACCGTCCCGGTTTCCCGCTACAAATTTCCCGCCACGATGAGCGCCAGCAGCCGGAGCAAACGACACCGGGCCGGAGTGATGTGAGATGACAGTGGCTCACGATTACAACCACCCGCCCCAGCAACAACTCAAAAATCACGAGCCGCACCGACTCGATTCGCCGGGGCCGGCGATCCCCGAGTGAAACAGGAAAAAGCCAGAAGCATTCTGATTCAGCATCACGATCTCCGGTTGTTTCAACTTAGACTAAACATTTCTGACACCCACTTAAAAGTAAGCCTAAAAAACTGAGAAGGTAAAAAGCTGCCATGATACACGATCTTGTATGCATACCTTGCTACACTCACCGATTCATTTATAACTGTGTTTAAAGTGCTCTCATATAGCGTGAGTCCCCTTTAAATATAGCGATTTCACGGTGATTTGGTATTAGAGAGCAGGACTGATCCGATGGATGTTGGCTGTGGAGCGCGATGCTTCTGGTCGGCGGCAGTGCTTATGGGTGTGTGTGACACGGGGCGGGGGAGGAGGCTGCTGGGATTATCCGGGGAGATGGGAGCGAGAGGGGAGGGTGGCTGATGCGGAGACAGGCGGGGCCGGCTTTCTTTGTGTTCCCCACCAACAGCTCAGTCATGCATGTCTGCCGCGTAACTATTGGCTAACCGTCCCGCGCGTGACAAACAGATCGGCGGTAAATTGTCCGAGAGCATCAATCTGCTCAGGTAATCATGAAAATTGTCGCTTCGGTTGTAAATGCGAGTGTTTATGGCAGCCGAGTGAACAATAAAGCGAAAACTTAACTGTAACCAAGAACGGTATTTATAAATCATGGTTTATGTCATGAGTTTTAAGATAATGAAAATGAGGATAAGCGCTTATAACTGTGAACTGTGAATATTTCGGAGCTATTTCGGTCCAGGTTTTGTTTGAATAAAATCGACCACTGCATGCGCGAGAGATCGGATCATGATCCGGCTATCATAGGCTGGAGTCATTAAGCATTGAGAGGATTCCTATGGCAATTAATGTCCATTAATAAACACACGAAAACAAGTACTCATGCTTTACATCATTTTCCGATCAGAGACTTCCATGTTTAAAACTTTTTATCAACCGTTTCAAAGGAGGTGGAAATTTAGTTTATGCTGCGTAATGATTTAAGTCACGATCGCCTCATTCAAGCATCTACCAGAGGATGATTTTATTGCGAAAATAAAATGTAAAATACAGGCACGTGACGATAAGTGCACATCTAGCGCGTAAAGTTGTTCATTATCGCTCATCCACGACCTCTTACCCTAAACGCTGACCTACTGATGGCTTCGCATCAAATTGTGCGCGTCCCTCGTGTCTGATGCTCGACAGGGGGCACACAGTTCACTGAGGTGACACGCAATCCCGTCGAAAACTCATAAAAAATAAATACGTCGTGTAAACAACGGCTTAACCGATCGCTGACCATTAGACAATCACATTGATGGGAGAGGTAGGGAGGACAAAGGCCACCGCTTGCCAAGTTGACAGGTTTTCAGTGGAATCAGCAGGGTGTTCGGAGTTGGCGCGAAAAAGCAGACGACAATCGCACTGGAGTGGTGCGGGCCGGTTTCACCCGAAATACGCGGGACTTTGGCGATCACAGCGATTGCCTGTAAACACACGTTTAGGACACATGGATGAATTTTTCTTCGGTTTTGAATCCATGTCTAGATATAACATCATACGCCTGTGGGTTAAAATGATTGTTGCAAAACATGATCGCTACTTGTAAACGTGGACCAACCATGAATGTTATGCCTGCCGGGTCATTGTCGGCAAATTAATATGTATTTTGCGAGAGAAAACATCTATAAATACGAAGCAATTAATAGCTGCTTATATCTGCTTATTAAATTCCGGTCTCGATTTAATTGCGTCTGTTTTCACATCATGATCTCATGTCTTTGTCTATCACATGACTTCTTGTCCGCCGGATTGCTAATATCAGGTGCGGGCTATGAAATTCAAGAGCCGAAGACTGGAAATGATGATCCTCCTTCTAGAGTTTTTAACTGTTATCATATAGAAGTCAGAATATCTGCCGGAAGCTTTGAGCAGGGACACTTACTTGGCTATTTATTTTAATAAAAGCTATGTGCTGATGGGTGTAATCTTAATGCTCAGTTGCCTTGAGGTTTGAAAGTTAATGCACTCGTTACTAAAGCGAAGAGTTTAATCTGTTTAATTCACCTAGTTGATGTGGGCAATTAAAATCAATTAATAGGAGCGATTGTTGTTGCACAATTGTACACAATTATCAGTGGATCATCCACGAAGTTGCCTCTGGGCAATAATCGTCGACATGTCGAAGTTAACATTGACGGAACATTCGATTTCAACATAATTGTCCATCTAAATTGAGATTAATGGCATCTTAAATGGAAATCTCCAGCGGGCATGATTTACAGATAAATTTCCCATCATTTCGCAAAGGAGGTCATATAAATTCTGTGAATCCTGAATGAAGCACAAAGAAGTTTGGATTTCACATGATCAAAGACATCATATTTTCATTGCGTCTAAGATGACCATCGATAATACGAGTTAATTTGATAAACGAGCAATAGCAAACATATATTTGTTGATACCATAAATAAAGGTCAGCCTAATTGATTCGATTTGAATATCATCTCCGATCGCTGAAAATTTAATTTACATCGGATTACATGTTACGGTGTAACATATGGTAAAGTAATTCCGACCAGCTTGTGAACTTTGGGTTATATGCGATATGGCATATTTGTTTTTACAAAAACGTTTATTTAGGTGCGATTCTAAAAGTTATCAACTTTAGATATTATTTGTTGTCACCAATACAAGAAAATAGAACTTTATCAATCGCATTCGAAAATGTTAAACTGACTTTTAGGCGCTAAATAGGTGCTCAAATTAGTGGATGTACAGGTGTACACAACAATAATTCATCAACATCTAGAAGGGTTTTGATTATCAATTTTCATAACGCCGCATGGAATTGTCGCCCGATATTTGCATACTTCTCCTGATGTGATTTAAATTTAAATTGTTTTAGAGTATTGGTTCTCTCTTTTTTGCGTTAAATACTAAACAAAAGAGCACGCTCATTGCGGAGCTAGTTTTCATGCAGGTATGACAAGCAATTGTGATCAAAAACCTAGAAGCTATCACTATTACACTTGAAATGTTTTCATATCAAAAAACATATCTTAATTGTTTTAGTTTTAGTTTACCATCACTTGAAATTGTACGCCGACAAATTAAACTAGCATTGCTGTTTTTACGTTTTCGGCAACAAAAAGTACGTATTACGCGGTGAATTGCATTTTAATTATGAAATAGTATCACCGTAAAAACGCTAGAAAAACCGGCCATTGCAAGGTACAATTGAAACACTATAAAAACATTCAATCTCTGCGAGCCTCGTAAACTCGGGAGATTCTGATGTCTCTAGAACTCGGCGATCGGGGACAGCAGGAGATTCGGGAACGGGCATGGCTATGAATACTCAATATAAAACAATTCACGAGCTATGGGCTAAGACGAGGAAAACAAATGAAATGTAACAATTCTGATAAATAATAACGTTCAGGGGTATAAACATTTCCATTGTTTACATTCATCAGTGATAAACAGGTAAACATCTTAAAACGATATAGACTATACAGAGTTTATTTAGACGTGCCAGTGCTATAGTTCTAAGCATAACGAGTTCTATACAATAATGTTCATATTGTACATAATCATACAGCTATTTTGGTGTGAGAAAGTTAATCTGTACCATCACCAATGCTCAACCGAATAACCGCGATCGTAAAAAACAATCAAACAAGCTTTTGTTAACCACAGGTGAATTTGTTCAAATCATCAAAACCGCACACACACTTTCTCTCGCCCGGCGAACAAAAGCCGCAGTTTTCTCCCTGATCGTTTTTGCACCTGGACGATAATAGATGAAAAGAGAAAGTTTACAACACCAGAGCAGGTGCACATGATTCTCGTCTCTGTGGTCGACCACGCGAGACCTGGCAACGTGATTTTATCACATGACGTAACAATTAGAGGGCTGAGGGTGACCCTACGCCGGAAGTCAGGCGTGAAGCGAGGGCTTTGTGCCCCCCGAGTCGCTGATTCAACAAGCGGCGTTCCCCGTCCGCCCTTCAATCGTCCCGTGAAAAGAGAAACCGGGAAGAGCGATTTGTTTTAAATCCGCGCCCGATACGGACGTTCGCCACTTGTTGGGGTTTTTTATCAACCAGATTTGGTGATTAGGGGGGTGAATGGGACCCGACGCCCGCCTCAATCCGGGAACTTTTCACGCGCGAGGACCCCGGATGATCCCGTTATCTGATGTAGAATAATTCGCGAGCCGAAGCCCGTGGCTCGCACGCGCCCCGTTAAAATCGAATCTTAATTGAAAAAATACAATTATTACGAAACAAAGGTCGCTGCTTATCGGATCAAATATCAAACGATAAAGTCGGTGAGTTTTTCTGCGCCGGATTAACCTTTTCTGAAACAAGAGGCACACGAGAAGTTCGCGCGGGCCCCGACACAAAAGCAGACGACAAAATGAAGCCCAAGCCGGCGGCCCCGGGAAAACACGAGAACTAACCTGGAGGACGCGGGTAGAAGTGTCGTCTGCCACCTCCGGGATGGTGATGGTGGTGGTGGCCGTGGTAGTAACCGCCCGGGTAACCGCGTCTCATGGCGGCCGTGCCCTTGGAGGAGGAGGGCGAGTGAGGTCCGGGGTAGAGGGGGTAGGGTGACCACCAGCCGGCCGGGGTGGCGCGTCTCCGGGCTCGGGCCTCGAGTCTCGCCCGTGAGCAGGCGGACAAATTCGCGCGAAACTCGCCCTTAATCTGGGCGCTGTACGGCGGGAACTCCGTGCGGCTCCACGAGTTCATGTCGTCTGCCGTGGAGGAAAACCGCGGGAAATGAGAAACTGGGGGAAAATCAGATCCGAGTCGTCCAACAAGTCCCTAAAGAGAGCGACTAGCGTCCGTCGATGACGTGCCCTGTTGTTAATGCCTCCTATTTTCGCCCACCTTCATCAGGACCGGTAGCAGCGGTGGTGAGGATGCCCAGAATTAGCATAATTACGTCTTCAATACTTAATTCTGCTCTAATTTAGGCGCGGCCATATAACCACCGAGAATGATGCTTCTTAATTGCTGCTGAAGCACTTATGCAAAGTTCTCAATTTTCGCTCAGCTGTATTGGCGGCGTCACTTGATGAACTGCATGCTTCCAACTCGCCAATATATATGATAAACACTTCTCATCTGGTCTCTAGCTTGCAGACAATCACTCAACTAAAACAAGCGTTTTTATCTCTCGTCCTTTGCACTATTGCGGTCCTTTGTATGACGCAACATATACATTATCACAGCCTATCGTAATCAGCATAATTAATTCATTAAGCATTCACGCTGACATTTACCCGAGTGTTTACAGCCGATTATTCGTATTTTAATCACTTTTTTCGCCAATGGTGCCCGCCGAATGATTTATTTATTTCATGCACTAGTCACACGTATAGACACCGCACGCGCGGGCTCTCCTCTTATTGCTCCAGCGAAAGTTTAAAGTTCAGTTCTCAAGCTCATCCCTTTCAAATCTAAATCTCATCCATGAATATATTAATTTTCACGCATTGTCCGCTGTTTGTCGAATACGTTTCTCTGACGGATCAGATCCGCTTTACCCGTCTTTGTCCGATGAAGTGAATCATATCAGGTTAAAAAACAAAGTAAATTTCAACTTCTCCGCTCAAATCGTCGCTGAGAATGAGCGATATTCTCTAAAATAACCATCATTGCTGGCGTCTCCGATTGTAAATTTCAAAGGCGGTTAGGCTCAGGTTTAAAGCAAAACCATACAAACATACACCTTTGGCATTTTTTAAAGCAAAACGCCCAAAGTTCAATATCAATTCATGTCATGATTCACTTGCAACCAGGACAAGCCTCCGTGCGCGCGCTCTTCAACACACGGTCAAATTGTCACGACGGTTAGGAACCGGGTAAACTTGTTGCTACCTTAATGACCTTATGGCAAATTGGTCATTCGCTTCTTCCAGACTCCTAACAAGTGGTGTATGCATAATATCGCTGTCCCGCTGTCCTTGTCTTTTCCATGCATGTAAATCGGTTGAATGGCGCGCTACATTTAGTGACCGGGCCTCACAAACGAGGATCGCTCTCGTGGGAGAGATTTTCCCGCCGGTGGCCGTTAAAGCAGACGACATGCTGAAATCGGAGAGAAACTCCCGCGGTCCCTGGACGCCGGATTTCAGGGGCTGTCAGCTCACCACGCGGAGATGGACGCCACCGGGCCTCAAATCACCACTTCAGCCACCTGATAATAAACCGGGGCAGTTTTCACCACACCAAGCCGACAGCGTCAGCTTTCCACGCGAAAACTCGCCGACAACTTGAGAAACTTGCGCCCATCCTTGAACGTCTTCTCAGCATCTGTGGATATGTGCGCGTAGCCGGACCCGGCCGACTCCCCGCCAAATATCGGATACACGCCGGATGAACGTCTCGTGTAAACTGCCCATCGTGTCACATTTTGTCTGGTTTGCATCGCTTCGTGTAGAAAACTCGGCACGACGAATCCCGGGTTTCGGTCTGCCTAGGTACGACACAGAAGCCATGCTCATTCCAATGTCGTTTTTAGCACAGGTGACACTCGGTTAAAGGTTCGCAGTGCAGACTGTCATTCGACTCCTCAATTTCAATTTCACAATCGTCTGCGGGCTGTGCTAATCAGAAATATAGCCAGCAAATTTCCGCGGTATCAGAAACACGGCCGAATGCTGTCCGTCCCAGCTCGCGGGTTTTCAGGCGCTCGTCGCGAATTGTGACCCGGAAAACCGGTCAGAGACGGCGTGAGTCGTTCCTTCGGTGACTCCGGCCGGCGAATTGTGTCCGAAAGCTGTGGGTTTGGCCTTTTAAATGCGGCAGATAACTTGCCATTTTGTTCGAACGTGGCATTTCCATCGGCTACAGCTACAGGGAACGCGGCAGAAGGGCAGCTTCTATTAAATCTTACTTTTATTGTAAACATAACCTTACATAGCATAATTATGTGACCCGCTGACATTTGTAGCCGATTGATGATAGTACGCGGTTCGGCACCGTGGAAATATCTCGATGACCTTTCCTGAATGGCGCGTGAATGTCCGAGTCAGTTTCAAATGTCGTCTGCTTGTTGCATGTACGGGGTTGGATCACCCGTGAGGCGGGAGAAAAGCCCGCGAAAACATAGGTGGAAGCAGACGACACGGTAACGTGGCTTTCCGCGCCGGTTTGTGCAGTGTCAGCGGAGACTTGGGAGAACTCCCGCGGAAAAACAACAGGACGCCATCATTAATATTATCGTTATGGCTGACATATGCTAATCTAAACATCCATTGATGGGAAAGGCCAATTCGACAAACTCCGGATAATCAGTTGACCTTTTCGAAGACAAATATCGACGAGATGGATATGCATATTTTACCATCTCATTCAGCGTCGATACCAAGAAGGTCAAGATGGCGACCCGATGGCATTTTACACTAATTAAATTTTCACGCAGACAACTTGGCATAAAAGCCGGCATTCAATTTCACCCATTGTAATTGACGCGGTGTTGGCGATATAAATGCCCGATGTTGCGGGGAAGCTTCAGCCGCTGTCGTGTCGTGCTACGAGCTGGACACGAGTCCTCCACGCAACACTCGACAATTAACAGCGTTTAAAGTGTCACCTTCACTGCCCCCGTTGTTAAAATGTTGTCAAAACTATCGTGTTTCATTCTCCTACTGATCGAGAGCGCATTAGGTTTTATGTCGCAACTCATCTCATCGTGAGCAGACGACAACAAACAATGTGGCGCGAAATCAATTTGCGCCGAGAACCCACGAGGGAGGCCGGAAATCGCCGGTTTAATTTGCTCCGTGTTTTTACCCATCGCTCGGCGGCCGTTGGAACGCGTCATCGCCGAACTCTGGCATTAGATCGCCGAGTAGAATAGCACCCCGGGCGCGGTTAATGTTTCTAATGACATAATCACGTGAACCCCTCAACTAATCAAGGCGACCCTGTCAAGTCGATTCACGTTCCCCCGCGGTGCCCTGCGCGCATGCTCGGAGGCCGCGGTGGCCGCTGGGAAAGACGTTGCACGTGCACAGCACCAGGCAGACGGTCATTAGAAAAGGGCGGGAAGATAATGGGAATGATGATATGTTGTTATCGTCCGCTATAAAACTCAAGTGTAGAGTTACACAATGAAACAATCTATTAGGTGAAGAAATAAAATGCCACTTTCTTTGGCAGACACAAAGGAAGATTGGTATGTCCTAAGGCAAAACAAATGTAACCCTAGCATGTGTGGCTCAGCTAACATGCTTTCCATGGCAAAATTATGATGTACTTATGCACGACTAACACAAAAAATAATAACTGCGATTCTCCAATAAAAATACCTACGATATAGTTGTTGTTCTCCAGGAACAGTAAATAATTGTGTCCAACGGCAATGCTCGATACTGCTGCTGATTGTAACGTAAGTGACCCCGATGCCCGTAATTTATATAAGAACACTACTTCCTAGTAGTAAGGTATCGGCTTGTGAAAAGAGGTCTGAAAGTAGCGTAGGGTAGATACACTACTTACAGACGCCTAGCGAATTAATACAACAACACTATCTACAGCAAACAAGGTACCGGCTGGTGCTGCCATCAACGGATAGGATGTGTTGCACTTCCCACTCACTGAATAAAGTATGTACAAGAACAAAGATATGAGAAAGGGCCAATACTGAATAGGTCCATTGGAGGGAAATACACCTTAATTGATATAGAGCAAGATAAACCTTGGAGTAATTATGAATACACTCAATCAATAGATGACCATAACTCTTATAGACTCCTTTTACAGGTTTGTCCGACTTGCATATTCGGCATCTGTGACAAAATTAGCGTCCAAATTAAGCAACATTGAATGCAACGGTTATAGATTAGTGAAATTGTCAGGGTATGTAATCAAGGTAATATACTAAAATGATAAGTATGGCAATAATGTAAGCGGAATGCTTATCCGTGATTGGCCGCTCAAGAAACAGTTATATATATTAGACCGATAGTCAAACATGACGACTTCAGATTACCCATAACAGGAATCACACGCACTTTAAATAACTAGGAATGAAGGCATGTTCTCTTTACGTATACCTGTATTCTGTGATATGTATATGTATATACATTGATATGTATATGTTTATACATATACAAATACTAATCCTAGGTAGCGTTACAAAATGCCTAATCCCCGTGGTTCTTCGGTTGTCAGGGTTACAAGGCTAATCGTTTCCATACCTGCCTGCTAGGGGAGTCTATGTAATCAGGCGTGCCCGTCATGCTTGGCTTCTAACGCGGCTGATGAGATACAGGTGGGCCAGCTAAAGGGCGATTGCTATGGCAACTAATGTGCATCCATGGCAACGAAACAATAAGCTTAGCAACAATGCTATATCAATGCCGAACTAAGAAAATTCAGGTAAGATGTCTTACCTGAGTATGCCTCAGTGTCGGCGTCTTTTAAGTTGCACATGATTACAGGTAGGCATCCGGAGTAAATATTACCTGAGTAAGTACTACATGTGCAGGTGAGCAGGCGTGCGAGGCCCGGAAACCAGCTGGTTTATGTGAGGGGGTGGCGCAGTTACAGCCCACTTATACATGATACAGCCAATCAGAAAGCGCCACGTCACAACCCGTCAATGGTGCACATACAACACCCGTTTTTTTGCTAAGACACGCACGAGTTTTTTACACGGGTGCTTTTTCACGCGGACCAACTTTTTCACACCCCGACGCACGACGTGTATTACATAAGCTCGTTTTTTGTGTGCATATTTTCCTTTTTTTTACAGGTGGTGGGACCCTAGCAGGGACATTTTTTAGCACGCGCGCAGACTTAACCTTGCGCAGGTAAAGATGATGAGTTGTTTTCGCACTCCGGCTGCACGGACGCGAATGTAGGAGGTATGCGTGCACTGGTAAACAACAAATACTGCTCTAATTGTAGGGACAACATCGATTTGTCAGCACCTTTAACCCAGTTCACACGAGGTACATGCATAAATATAACCTACTTTTAACACAATCATAAACATATTGAAATGTTTCATAGGACCTGTACCATTACCATACTTATATATTGACCTCTGAATGGTATTACTGCATATCGTGCCTGAAACATATGATACGATGGTTATTGTGACAGATATCCATCCTCAGAAGTCGTCTCTGTTAAGTCAGAGGCCTAGCCGCCGGCATTGAGCAGTTGAGTACTCAGGCTCGCACGGGATGGCCCGGCTTGCAGTGTTAGATTGTTAGAAATCGAGGCATCTGTAGCCACTGGACACCTGTGGGATCGCCTATCTAGATCAGCGTCTCACGAAAACCCAATCGCAGTGGCAAAACAATTGTTTCTAATGATGAACAACACGGAGCATATCTCAAAATTCTCGATTACATAAGATCGTAAATGTTTCTGTCTGGTGAGGTTTGTTATCTAGGGTTCCTTTATGAGTAGCCGTAGCTATATATAGCTATAGGTGTTATTGACTCGTGAGATAGCATACAAGACACAGGTTTCATACGCCTCGGATGGTAATATTTTTAATACACATCTCACATCGGTCAGCTAGTGTATATGAAATCTAAAATAAGATTCCAAACCGCCAGCAATTTATGATTCCTTACACATTTTCAAGTGTCGATTAAGTTAAATACAGCCTTCGATCATTAATCCATTTTGATATTATCAGCATCTTAGGAGAGATCATAGTTTCTGTGTTTTTAGTTAGCGACAAATCATCTAGAAAACAATTAAATTCGGAGAAGAATTCTGTGTAATTACGTTATTCAAAATTGCGCAAGTTGACGATGAATTACCATGCTTAACTTTTGCACCATTTAAAGTGCTGCCATTTTAGAAATATCAAATAGATCTTCCACCGTGCTAATAATCAATTTTTCCCCAAAACATGATACGAACAAATTTAAAGGTTGAACTAGATTGTGACCTAGAAACCTGTGTTGGCTCAAGTGGCTCAAAATACCGGCATGTGGCTAAAATATCAAATTGTCCATACTTTATCTTTATAATGCTCGCCTCATATTCCCGATGAAACTAATTTCAACTTTTAGTTCAGCAGACATTCAAACAGACTAAAACACTTGGTCAGCAGAATTTGATTTCACAATACATCATGTTTCTCTGAATAGGGATATTTTCCTGATTTACCTCACGTTTGTTTTTAATATGGAACACATGCTGAGACAGCGTGGAATGGTCATCTGGGTTTTTGAAAAGCAACTGCAATTGTGCGTTGTTATTCGTAGAATTGTGTTTCACCCGTAGGAGAAACTTCAGGGCCTTAATTGCTAACTAAATACAATGAACGGAAGCAGAAATAATGTAAAATTAGAGAATAAAGAATAAATGTTGAACAATGAATAGCCCAAGGGAATTGGCCGCTTTCGTAAGCTGTTCTTTCAGAGTGGAACGGGGCAATGGTCAGTCAGAATTCATTAGATAGTTTCCAGCATAGAACAACTAACCAGGATCTAAAGCAGAACTTTAAATCCTGCTATCTTACTAAATTACAAAAAAAGAAGCAACGAAGCTCTTCCATAAATGTCACAAGTTCCAGATCAACAAAACACCTCAATCACCAACAGAATTGTTTATACGATCCTACTCCGGAATAATAATTCAAAATCCTTGCTATTATCACTGCCTAGTAATCCACCACCTTAACTACCCGTTATTATGAGCTTCCAAACACCCCCCAGGGAGACATGACACCCTAATTCCCGCCAATTCCCGTATCCAAGGAGACGCGCGTGACAACCCCGAAGCGATCGTCTGCTCAAAAATGGCGATTCCCGCGAAATCGATTTGCAGCGAAATATAGCAACTTTCCGGCTATATAAAGCACGCTAAGCCCAAAGGGCAGTTGTGACATCACTTGTGACGTATCCTAAAGGGGTAATAGGCGGTAAATAACCCTACATGATGACCTAGTTAAGGCCCGCAGGGGACAGTGCGCGGAAGTGCGTCACAAAGGAGGGAGGACTGGATACAACCCGAGTCCTAATCATCTCCATGTTTGCTCATCTTCGATAAAATTTACAGCAGAACAAACTGTGATTATCTAGGGCACGATAAACTTCAAGTATATCCTAGTGAAGATGAGTTTCCGAGTCAGAGACGTGGCTAAATATCCTCCACAAACGCACTCAGTATCCTCGGTCAGCTTGGTGTGATTACCGGCGATTATAATATTAACCAACAATCAAATTAATCCAATATATTGTTAAACCATAGATGTGCATACACACCATCATGCGTGAAACATAAGTATGAAACGCATACAAGCCAGACAATTTCAGTATGTTATCTGAAAATCCATTCTACTCGGCGGAGAGACGGTCTCCGATTTCGCAAGACATCTAACACCGAAGTTTCATCCCAGATAAGTTTGGATTAAATTCATATCAACGCGACCATTATCGAGCGAGAGGCTCGTATTTTCCAGACTGATATTCGATACGCCCCAGATGCGCCAGCACAAATACCGCGAGACAAGTGATAAGTCAAAGTAGCCTCGTGGGAGGCAATCAATAAAAACATCATAAAAAAACAATACACGAACTACGTTAAACAACACAAAAAAACAGTGAAATCAAGTCGCTGAAAACTTACTAAAGCGCGCTGTTTGCTTTCGCTGTCGTCTGCTAAATGCTCCCGAAGCCCGCCAAAGTTGAGGCCGCCACCACAAACGACTAGCAGTGAATGAATGGGCACCGACTGGCGGCGCGCCTCCTTTTATATCTCATCAGCATGCGTGCGTCTTTGACGGCGGCAGCCAGCGTCACTGGCACGTACGGAACGGTTACGTTAAGGATGTCTTCGGGGAACACATACTCGCATGTATATGACATCTGAGCGATGCTAATTGTCGTTATTATTAGGAAATGAGCTGATTACTTAGTGATTATTAATTGTGCGTAATCGCGGTGGGTTAACGTTAATAGACTGGGAGATATGAATGTATTAATTAGTGTATTATATAGCCACGTGCGATGAACAGCCAGTTCGCATGAAGCGTGATTAAGGCCGAACGGCATGTCATCTGCCTTTAAGAGAGCCAAATGCCTAGTTAAGTAACATTGATGGGATGGAGTGTTGCTAGTCATTCTTGGGATTTGCGGCTAAATAAATCGAGAATGGGGGACGACCCCCAGGAGTTTAAGATATGTATGATTATATATCGCGCTTATGCATCTCGATAATTCAGTCGCCCTCTTGTTAAGCCATATACATGCAGCCATTTTTCTTGATGATAAGAATTAAGGTATTCTATCAGCATGCAGTACTTAAATGTTCTACACATGGCAGTATTAACCTAAAACAAATAACAGAAATTATGTCCATTTGTATTTACTTTATGCCTGAGTACAAAAGCTTTTCGAGATACAGTTTTAAAGCGCTTGAGCCTTCACGATATGTACGAATATTGACGCTAGTTCATCAAAGTTTGACAAAAACTAGCATTCTTAATATTACATTTTCAAATCCCTGTCGTTTGGAATTGGAGCTGGTCTCTCTATAGACCAATGCTCAAGGGGTGCGGAACTTAACCATAAATAACTGTATGAAAACATACACAACAATAAACTGGACGGATGATGTCGTCTGCCCACCAGATTTCCTGCGCGTATTACATCATATAGTAATCTCCGTCAAACAAACTTAGTTTATTAATGTGTCGTCTGTTACGAGAGCGATGTTTGTCAGTTTATCAATACGATTGGTAATTGGCTCTTATCACAGATAAGCGAATAATAAATCCAATATTTATAATCAGTACGCAAACATTTCGCACACTTTCGGTGTTTCATATATCTAGGTGTAGTCAGCGTGAGCGAATTAGATTCTTATTCGACTGTCAGATCGCAAACAAACAAGCGATTTTGGCAGATCACCGATTCTCGCGACAGAGCTGATGTTCGAACTCGCGAAAATATCTGTACATCGTACGAGGAAGAGCTGCGCGTCGCTAAGCCGGAAAATCAGAGGCGATTACCCGGTTTCACGCGGAACTGGTGTACCAGTCGTACATCGATCAGTCGGAAACAAATGCAATGAACTAGCTGACGTTTGAAATTCATTACATAATATATATTTCGCGTTTCTTTCAACGTAAAACCTACGGTATCTCTAGCTATAGCTACATCCTGAGTCAATTTGCACCGGTACATAATTCCATGAATTTTATCAAGACTACTAAGTTTGATTATCATACCTACTACAGTTGTCCCTATCTGTTTTAGATCATTGACTTGTCCAGAATTCTGTTTGGCTCTTTATATATTTACCTTGGATGATCCATGAACCACTATTAAATCTTGTAATGCACCGTATCATTCAATTTGTTCTAGTGAGGTATGAGGGAATTAGAACTTTTCGAACCCCTTTAATTGGCGCCAAACCACCGCTCTCAAATATCACCTTTGGCCACGAAGCGGGAAAATTAGCTCAACCACCAAACGAAAATTTGCTCAATTGATGATCTACGCTTTCCAGGCTTCGGTGAGTGAGGCTCAAAACCGAGGCACACACAGGCAGAAAATTGGCGCTTTCCCCCCTTGCAGCTTCGCACCTGCTCATACGCTAACTCGAGTAAGAGGCGGGGAAGTGCGAGCAGGCCGTCTGCTCACCGCGTAGAGTAGACCTTCTCACCTGGCTTGAGGTCCCCTGCTTTACAAGTTTGAGCGGCTGTTGCCGGGCTCTTACTTGTCCGGCACATACACGTGGTAGAAAAACAAACTTACCGAGGTGGTACGGCGAGTGGGGGAACAGGCATCTCGTTCTCGGTCTCGTTCGGGGAACCGCTCCCGAGAATCGACCTCTCCGACGATCCATCGACTGCATCATTTACTTTACCGAAAGCGCAACTCTAGACCCTTAAATTGTGCAAAACTTGCCAACACTGGACACTTGAGCTACTCGATCACAGTATCAACTCTTGTAAATAGTTTCAAAATGAAATGCCTGATTTTAAAATTACAAATATATATGTTTCAAAAGGAGTCACAAAGACACATCTGAAGAGCCTGAATATATTGATGAACTGATATCTGTATGGAGTGACAATATAATATAAATCGTTTGCTTGCCACACGCAACGCACCGACCCCCTGGAAGTGTAAATTATAATTAACAAGTGATGAGCATCACAATTAGCATGGCCTCGTAATCGGGAATATATTAAGCTTTGAATTAAGACCACCTCGCACCAGCCTGATTAATACGAAATTTCACCTAACTTGTAAAATTCATATAAATTTCGCATGTAATCAATGTCTCGGTGAGTTTATGCTTTGCTTTGGGTGCGGTATGTTTAAGCGTTTGCTCAGTTCTGGTCGAGATGTAACGAGCAAAATCTGCCATAGACGCTCAGCCGCAGCCACCGGATATCCGCTTACACCAAACTATGCGATAATCGGGACCCAACACCCTGCCCCCTGCCGACAAGGTCAATTACTAAATTGCGTCTCGGAGCTGCTCGCCAGAGGGGGTGATTTTTAACATAAACTCCACCCCGCTTTCCCTGCAGGGGGCGTGGTAAGTCGAGCGTTCCTCGCTGTCGCCCTTGCCCTCGCTCAAGGTGATCGGAGCGCAGGTATCAGCGTGATTAAAGAAAAAAGAGGTTTTCATTCATTATGCAGGCTCCATTTGGCAGATGATGGCTGGCGAGTGTCCAATGTAAGGCAGAAAAGCAGATGATGGAGCAAGTAAAGATCCTGCAACCCATCTTTAAATAACTTCTGCATTTCAAATGTATTTCTATCATAATTTCGGAAGAATTTAATCGAACCGAATAACAGCATCGTTGTAAATCAATGTGCCTATTTGAACCGTATTCAATCAGACTAATCAAACTGATGTCACCTATTGCTAGCGCGTCACCCGAAACCGATGATTAATGCGCAAGCAACAAATTTTCTTGCACGGAACTTGAACCTCATACAGCGTGTGCCATACCGGTACGGCGGAAAAACAAACTATGGTTGAAATTTCAAATCGGCTTTGTCGTTCCATGCATCCGGCCATATGGCCTTGACCCCGCGAAAGCGTTAAACTCCTTGGTCTCGTCTGTTGCGCGCTCGAGCGAATAATTTACTAGCACCCTCATGGGGGGAAGACACCGTGATCTGGCTCTTCAAACCCACAAGGTGGAAGGAATAATTGAAAGCTTCTCGCCACTGGGCATGCGTAAAGCAGGCTAATTGGATTGACTTCCGGCAGCGGGGATTGCGGGTAATATCCGCCGAAGTGCGTGCGCAGTGAGACCGAGGTGCATGATGGGTGTTTTAACAAGCAGTCATTAGGAGAAGAACAGGCAGCATTTAAGGTTGCGGCAACCGCGTTTTATGAGCAGCCTCGCCATTGCCTGAGCGAGGGCGACGAAACCTCCCAATATCCTCTCGGGCCGTCAGCATGCAGAATCACAGCAGCGTCTTATCAATCAGACATTTCCGGTTTGCGAGATTCTGCGCACATGCATGACAAACAGCTCTTCCGGTAACCTTGTACGCTAGGATTCATGATCACGAAAGACAACTGAAAATTAGATGCTCAGCGAAGAACCGGATCACCAAACAGATAAAAGCGGCCAAATAGTTTAGATCAGAACATGACTGTTTTAGTAACGGTATGTCAAATTACCACGCGTGAATAATTCCATGTTCTAGATCACCG
>JAXGGS010222187.1:0-95248 GCA_035585475.1 Armandia brevis | reverse complement strand
CTTTGTTTTAAGTTCCCAGAAACAATGTACAAACTTTTGTAGGTCAGCTGGAGGTTCAATTTCAATGTAGGTCACAAATTTAGTGTTTCTTTCAATGCCATCTTTAACGGGCTTATATGTCATAAGCTACAATATATTTAATTAATTCATTATACTAGTAGTTTATTTTTAATATTCATTTTGTATTTCAGAACGATTATAAATGGCTTATTGACCTGCCCGGGCAAGTCGGATTCATTTAATATGTTGAAATGGGCTTCACAACCGGAGGTCATAAATGGTAAAAAAACGTTTTACAACAGGAGAAATAATTCAGCACTTACGTACAGTTGAGCTTGTACAGGGTAAGGGGTTGAAGCTCGAAGATGCAGCCAAAAAGGTTGGGGTAACTCCTCAGGCAATTGTTCGTTAGAGAAATGAGTTTTGACCGAAGGTGAAAATTGGTGCGGGTGAGAGGACTTGAACCTCCACGTTCTTGCGAACACATGGCCCTCAACCATGCCTGTCTACCAATTTCAGCACACCCGCGTAGAAAAAGATTCGTATTCAATAGAGTTACGAGTCTTTATATTATGTATTTTAACGGCTCATCTCCATTTTCGCAATAGTTTGTAGTTGCATATTAGATGTTCCTTCATAAATTTGCCCAATTTTAGCATCACGATAGAATTTTTCCACAGGATATTCCTTGCTAAAGCCATTACCACCAAAAAGATCAACCGCCATAGAGCTTACTTTTTCCGCTACACGAGATGAGTAAAGTTTGGCCATAGCAGCTTCTTGAATAAAATCCTCTCCTGCATCTTTGAGGCGGGCTGCATTGTAAACCATAAGTCGAGCCGCTTCGACTTCTGTACGCATTTCAGCCAGTTGAAATTGAACCCCTTGAAATTTTCCAATAGGCTTACCAAACTGCTCACGATTTTTTACGTAATCGAGGGTCGCTTCATAAGCTCCCTGTGCGATGCCAACCATTTGTGCGCCTATGCCAACACGACCTTCATTTAACGTCTCAATAGCTATTTTATAGCCCTTACCAACCTCTCCAATGACGTTTTCTTTAGGGACTTCACAGTTTTCAAAAATAAGTTCACAAGTCGAACTAGCACGAATACCTAATTTATCTTCTTTTTTACCTACAGTGAAACCCGGGAAATCTTTCTCCACAATAAATGCTGTAATCCCTTTATAGCCAGCCTCTGGGTTTAGATTTGCAAAAGCAAGAAATACACTGGCCTCATTTCCATTTGTGATCCAAAGTTTATTTCCATTAAGAACATACTTATCGCCTTTGTCTTCTGCACGAAGTTTTAATGCAAAAGCATCTGAACCACTTACGCTTTCAGAAAGCGCGAAAGCTCCAATCCATTCAGATGCCATTTTAGTCAAATATTTTTGTTTCTGCTCTTGAGTTCCCCAGCGAAGGAAGGCGTTTGTAACAAGAGTATTTTGGACATCTAGTAAGACGCTTACAGAGCCATCAATGCGTGCGAGTTCTTCTACTGCAAGACAAGCTAGGGTAAAGCTGGCTCCAGCTCCGCCAAATTCCTCAGGGGTTTCGATCCCCATAATTCCCATCTCAAAAAGCTTAGGAAGTAGGTCTGCATCCATTTTGGCCTCGTCATCCATTTTACTAACAAGAGGTTTGATTTCAGATTCGGCAAAACTACGGATAGCATCACGGAAGGCTATTTCGTCTTCAGATAAAGTGGTTAAGGCCGGTCGGATATCAGTCATAATGGTTCCTCCTTTCTTGTTATTAATAAAAATGATGAGTTTAATGACCTATAACAGTTTCTTATTGTTCGGTCCAGACTTCCTTTAAAGAAGATAAAGAGGAACTTGTTGCAGTGCATTTTAAAGGGGAGTCATTTGTTAATGTAATTCATCACTATTTAGATCTAAACTCCTAGCAAAAGGAGAATTAAGATATTCCCTTGCTCCTGGACCTTTAGCTGGTTAATAGAGCAGATTTACTTGCTCTGAATCATCGTTTTTCGTCAGTATAAGAAAATAGGAAAATATATGAAGTTTTGAATCTTTAACGTGGAGTATCCCATCGGTAAATCGAATAATCATCCCATCATTAATTTTATGCAAGAGTATTCTATTCCCTTAATATTGGGGGTTGTAGCAGCTTTATTATGGGCAAACTTGGGAGAACATTCTTATCATGGTTTTCTTCATTATCCTCTTTTGGGTGACCTGAAGATTTTAGGGCATGAGGTTAGTTTTCATTTTCTAATTAACGATATTTTTATGGTTTTTTTCTTTGGTATTGCAGCCGTAGAAATCATGCAGGCTGTGTTGCCTGGGGGGGCTTTAAATCCTGTATCTAAAGCGATTAATCCTTTGTTGGGAACTTTAGGAGGTGTTTTTGGGCCAATAGCGGCGTTCTTTTTGTTATGTAGCGTTTTTCCTATTAGTGAACTATTTAATGATTCTATTACGAAAGAAACTGTTTTGAATGGCTGGGGAATTCCGACGGCTACTGATATCGCATTGGCTTGGTTGGTGGCGCGTTTAGTTTTTGGAGCTAAACATCCGGCAGTTTCTTATTTATTATTATTGGCAGTGGCCGATGATGCTATTGGTTTGGGGATTATTGCTGTGTTTTACCCTGACCCTGCTCATCCTGTAGAAGTGCAGTATTTGGGTTTAACACTTTTAGGTATGTTGATCGCATTTGTTTTACGTAAGAAGGAAATTAAGAAGATACTTCCTTATCTTGCTTTAGGTGGTGGGTTATCTTGGTTGGGACTTATTATGGCTCATTTGCACCCTGCTTTGGCCCTTGTGTTTATTGTGCCATTTATGCCCGCAAATAATAATGCTCATCATGGAGATTCAACTTTGGTGTCTTTTGAGCATGCACATAAGTTCTTTGTAGACTTTGGACTTTTTGGTTTTGGTTTGGCGAATGCTGGAGTTTTATTTTCAGGTATGAGTCATGTCACTTGGATTATTTTAGGAGCTCTTATTTTAGGGAAAACAGTTGGCATTACACTCTTTGGCTATTTAGGTCACCTTTTGGGCTTTAAGCTACCAGAAGGAATGGATATTCGTTCTTTGGTGATTGCAGGGATTGTGGCTGGACTTGGATTAACTGTGGCTCTTTTTGTATCAGGGGAGGCGTATACAGACCCTAGTTTACAAGGAGCGGCTAAGATGGGAGCTCTTTTTTCAGTTTTCGCAGCTCCTCTAGCTTTGGGGTTAGGTATTTTCATGAGAATAAAAAAGGTGAATTAATTTTTTATTGCTCAATCGTTTGTTGGATGAAATAGGTGGAGACCTGACGTCTCCATTAGATTTTATTAATATAGAAGAGACATAAGATGAGACCTTTTTCTATCCAAAGTATTCCAAAACCAATTAGTCAAAATGCCTTGGCTCAGGGGGAAATCTCTTGGCCTGTAGATATTGAAATTGGAGCGGGAGTTGGTTTACACGGTATTCAATATAGTAAAAACTATAGAGATAGAAGATTAATTGCTTTTGAGAGGACAAAAGAGAAGTTTAATAAATTTTATAGACGCTATGAAAATCACGGCCAGCCAGGGAACTTATTCCCTATTCATGGGGATGGTTTACATTGGATTAGTCACTATGTGCCTTTTGAAAGTGTTGAGAGGTACTTTATTTTATACCCAAATCCCTATCCTAAAAATAAACAGGCTAACTTGAGGTTTCCTAACATGCCTTTTATGGAGCAGCTAATTAAAACGATGGTGAAAGGAGGGGTGTTAACACTAGCAACTAATAAGCAAAATTATGCAGAGGAGAGTGCTGAGAAATTTGTCGATATTTGGGGTTTAGAGCTTCAGAGTTGGGAAAAATGGCAAGAGTTTGATCAAGCACGAACTCATTTTGAAAAAAAATACCTTGAACGTGGTGAGATTTGTCACAATCTCATTTTGAGAAAAACCTTTTAGAATTTCTAAAAAATCAGTTCGATATACGAAGTTGCGGAAATTGCCACGTGACTTAATTTTTTACACCTAGCCTCTCTCAAAATGAGAATCTATCAAGTAAAATCAGTTAGTTAAGTGCGGGAGCGGATGGAGCACTCATTGCATCAGTATAGCTCACTTAATACCATATGTTCTTTAATCGACTAAGGAGTAACCATGTTGAGTGGTAATAAAATGAAAAAATGGGGTCTATTTATTGTTGTATCATCAGCTCTGACTCTCATTAGTTGTAGCTTTGAGAAACCATCTTTGGAGAAGTTACAGCCTGTAGACGCTGAATTCACAAAAGCAACATTTCTAGGTGGCTCTATAAAGGTTAAATCTTTTAAAACAGCTAGTGGTGGTCGTGAAGAGGTAGTATTAGGTAAGAAAACTTTTCTATGTGGTTGGATGCCAATTCGAGAAAAAGGTTATATTGGAGAGAGATGGGTTACTCACGGTATTCAGAATGCAACTCATTGTAATTTAGAGTGGAAGGTGACTGAGAAGTACTTAGTAGGTTCTCAAATCAATCCGTCTTTCCCAAATGATAGATCACGCTGGGAAGATGTTATTTTTATTCCTATTAAAAGACATTATTATGTAGAGAAGTCTAAAGATAGTTATGGTCGTGATAGCAATACTTTAACGCGTAATTCATCTCGTAGTGATTGGCAATCTCGCCCTAACTTTGAGTTAGATTTTTCTAATGTTGAATTTAAATCTTTTGGTAACTGGGTTGTTGATCGTTCTAAGAAATATCAATTACAAGATATTGAAATCGATAAGGAAAATGATTTTATCGGTTTTACAATTAACACTACAGACAATGGGTGGTTTGATTCTGATTTACAAGCTAGCTATCGTGTAAATTTTAAAGGTTTTCAAACGGATCCGAGTTTTAAAAAGATTCCTTATGATGATCGTAATGCCAAACATATTAATGTTCTACATGTTGTAGGTCATAAGGTAGATGGTATTTATCCTATTATGCATTCCACTCGTTGGGATATGACGAAACGCCATGATGTCCATACATATGGGGTTCCTGCTAAGTATAAAAAAGTTATACATGATGTTATTCGTGAGTGGAACGAATCTTTTATAAAGATCGGTGCTTTAGATGGCCAAAAGCATAAAGCCGGTAAAGCTGGTTTTTATTTAGCAGAGACTGAGCTCAAATATCCTATGGATATGCGTTACCCTTCTATTTATTGGATTGAGGATAAGCGTATTTCTTTGAACTCTCCTTTAGGCGTTGGAATAGCACATGCTGATGTGCGTACTGGTGAAATTTTATGGGGAGGAGTTACTATTTATGGTGGTTATATTGAAAGATATATAAAGGGCTATATGCCTTCTTCAGGAAGCTCTATTGGTAAGAGTATGGACCTTTCAGGTTTTGTACCGAAATATGAGGGTGTGAATTTAGATGAGAGTTTATTTTTACCTGATCTTTCTAATATTAATAAACAAGCTGAGCAATGGGTCGGACAATATCATCAAGAATTATCGCAAGATATTGAGCATCTTAAGAAAAAAAGTGCTCAAAAAGGAAGTGCTCAAGATAGTCAAAGGATTGCTGATCTAACAAGAGAATTAAATGATATTAAACAGCAAGATTTTTCGGAAATTTTAAAGGATTTTTCTTCTGTATCTCAAAGAAAGTACCAAGAGATTCTTAATGTTAATAATCAAAAGAATATTGATGAATTATTAAACTTACCGAGTGTTATTGGTACTTCGCAAGAGGTGATGTCAAAGTTAGAGGGAAGACAGGCAGAGACTCGTATCAACGGTAAAGATTTGGCTAAAAATATGGAGTTGGTCACGCGTTTGCGTATGTCAGGAGGATTTCAAGATGCTGACAGAACTCTTATGGAAGTTGGTTCTGGCTGGAAAGCTGCCTTGGCAGAAGGTAATTATGAAGTTGAAGAGGTGTTGCAATCTGTATTGAAAGATTTGGTATTACATGAGTTTGGTCATTTCTTAGGATTAGGCCATCAGTTTAAGGCGAATATTTTACCTGAAAGAGGTACAGCCCCGGATAACATTATTAGTAAATTAGAAGAATCGTCTAAGAACTATCAAAATATTACATCTGTTATGGGTTATCGTAATCCTCGTACAGAGGTTGAAACTAAGTATGAAGATTTAAAGCCTGGAGTACATGATGAGCTTGTTTTACGCTACATGTATAAAGGAGAGTATCCGACTTATAAGAAAGGCGACAGTGATTTTACTTATTTTAAAGTCCCTGCGGATGGAGTAATTCCTGAAGAAACGGTCAATAAAACAGATATTAATGGAAAATTAAAATCAGGTTCTTATGGTCTGTCTTATTTTCCTGCTTGTAATGACTATGAGGCGAGTCTTTCTTTTGACCCTTACTGTAATCGCCATGATAGAGGGTACGATGCGGAGACTTTAGTTAAGGAGTATTTTAAAAGTTTACAGGATAACTTGATTCATGGTTTGTATGCATTTTCTGATGTTCGTGGTGGTAATTCATTTTTGAGAGAATATTATATGTCTTACAGAAGTTGGAGAACTTTTGGTCGTGTACGGTTGTTTTATGATTATATGAGACGTAAATATAGTGATCGTATTAAAAAAATTAGTAAAGATGAAGATTCATTATTAGCTTTTTCAGAGGCCTGTCAGACGGCTAATTTAAAAGCAGGTAAATCTGAAGAGACAAAATTAAATGAAATTTTTCAAGGTAGTGAGGAGTTTGCACAACTTTGTCGTGTAAATAAATATGCAGTAGAAGAGATGGGTAAAGTTCTTTCGTATCCATTAAATGATTTTACTAAGTATGACTTTTCATCTCGCTATACTCCTGTGGGATACAAGGCTGGTGATGTTGATACTGATATGTCTCATTGGTTGGGAAGCTGGAAAGAGTTGAGTAATTTAGGTTTAAAGTATGCAGCAGGCGTTACTTTAACGACACCAAACCCTTATTTTTTACACTATTATGGAGGCATATTACCTGTATTTACTTACTATTATGATAAAGATGCTGGTTATTCTTATAGCTCTCTTTATCCAAAAGAAATTACAAAAGCAATGGCCAAAGGCGTGGAGTCTAATATTAAATTAGGACCTCTTTCTAATGATGGAGAGTCTGAGATTGGTCGTTTGGTTCTTTCTTTAGGATGGCTGCAATTTTCTCAACTTTATGGGAATGATGCGCGAAAGTTTCCAGCTAATTATATGGATAATTTGAGAAAACAGATGAAATTTAATTTCAAAATGGTAGCGGTTTTACTTGAAGGAAAAACAGACGACAGTGGTGGCTCGGCAAAAGTTAAAGAATTTCGAGGAAGGATATATGATTTTTGGGCTCGAAAAGAATTTGATGCTTCTTTTGCCTATGTATTACCTAAAGGTGAAGTCATAGCCGGATCTGAAAATATGTTTCTTTATCCTATAAGTAAATTAAAGTTTTATAGTGATAATAGTGCCTATGTATTTGCTTATGCTATTGATGTCGAATCCGATTCTCAAGACATTCTGGATGATTTAGGGACTAAGGTATCTCTAAAAGAGCTTCATCGAAATCTTTTAGAGAAGTGTATTTTTAGTGAGCAGGGTTTACAGGATTATTTTAGTAAAACAAATAAAGACTTTGAAGGCTTTGATATTCGAACTGGAATTGCTGGGAGTGAAACAAAAGCACGTGTTTTCCTCGATTCTTTAGATGGGGTATATGAGGCTTATCAGAAGAACACAGGAAAAGATGTTGATGTTTGTTTTGAAACAAGACGCGGTCAATCTTTAATAGTGTCAACTGCGGCGTTACTGAGTGGCTACTTTTTACCAGAAGCTTTGGATTTAATTAAGAAATAATGGAGTTAGCTAAGATGAGAGGACAGGACATGAAAAAGAATATACTTTTGATTACAGCTAGCTTCTTTTTGGCAGTTGGGTGTACTAATAAACAATATGAACGAGTTCAACATGAAAAAGTTAAGAACAGCAAGGATAGTTCAGAGTTAAAAATTGAAAAAACTGTGATTTCTAAATCACTTTTACAAGCCAATGAAAACTTAATCCTGGCAAGTAAAGGGAAATCCGTTGCCAGTTCAAAGTTAACTTCTAGGGTGATATTGCCTTTGGTACAGCACTTACTGGTAAGTCGCCTTGATGATAGAGTTTATATTAGTTCTTTAGAAGGTCAGCGTGTTTTAGCACAACTGAATCAAGCTATACTCTTAGTTGACAGTAGTGTAAATAGCTTGAGTGATGAAGAGAAAATTCAATATCAAAAATCTTTAAAGACATATAAGGCAGCAGTTTTTAATGGTTGTATTTCTGGGACTTTGAAAGGCTGTAAGAGCTATCATTTTTTTAGATCAGATTACAATACTTCTAAGGTTGTACAGATATTAGTACGGCAATTGGATACAGCTGTTGAGCAAAATCAAAAAACAGCTAAGACAGGGTATGTTTCATGTGTGGGAAAATGTGAGGAAGCTTTAAAAGAATACTATAGATTAATTTTTTATACTTATGACTTGAGAAACGGAGTTTTAGATAAGGATCTAGAATTTCTTTATATTAAAAGAGCTAAGGTTTTTGGAGATATTTTAAATCAAAATTCTAGGGAGAACAGGGAAGAATTAGTTCGTCATAGTAAGGTTTTTCAATTGATTGTTGATAAGTATGATGTGGGTGAGACAAAAAGCAATAAAGATTTTTTAAAATTTATCCGTTTTTTCTCACCTTGGACCTATTCCGTTAAGTCAAAGGATTTGTTTAAAAAAGCATCTCAAGGCCTTTTTAGAAAAGCTGCTATCTTATACAAACAAGATGACCAGTTAAGAGCTTCGTTATTAAAATCTGTGGCTTTGTCTCAGGCTGGGGAGGGTTCTTTTTTACATGAATTAAATACTTTAAAAACAGATTATCCTAAAATTTTAAAGAAATTAAATTTAAAAGTAGATGCTTTTACAGAAGAAAAGATTAAAAATGAGTATTTCTTTTTAGTAGATAGCTTATATAGAGGAGATCATTCTTTCTCTGAATCAAATGCTTTATGGGAAGGAATTGCTAACGATGCTAAAAGGCGACATCAAGAAAATCAGTTATCTGTAGTTATTTTGAATTATTTAAAGGTTGAATTAGCTAAAAGAATCATCAGAACAAATGAGTTTATGAAAACTGTTTTTAATTCTGGTGATGCTGTTGGCTCAAGATTTATTCAGGAAATTTTAGATAAAAGTCGCAAAGAGTTTTCTCGCTGGGAAAGGTTTCTTAAAAGAACAGAGAATTTGTTAACTTTTACTGGGCAATCTTTTCATCAAACTAATGAAAGCAAAGAGTATAAAGATCTTAAAAAATTTAAGGATAGTTTAAAAAGTAACATTAGTTATTTATCTGTGTACCCAAATATGATGATGTTGGTTTACTACATGAAAAAAACAAAGAGTAATTTAACAATTCATACATGGTTTGGTACGTATACGATTGATCCAAATGTAATTATTTCAGCACTGTTAGATGCTAGATTACAGCCTTGGTTTAATTTTGGTAACGAAAAAGCTGCTTTAGGAACTGCCGAGGTTTTAATGGCCTCTTATTATTTAGTTTCAACAGATTTGTTTCAAACGTATTCATCGTTAAAAGGTAAAAAAACTAATGAGGAAGTGAGTGTTGATTTCAGTAAGTTAGATTTTTATCAAACAATGTTGAATGGCTATATTGCTACTACTAAAAATAAAATCCGTGAATTTCGTAATGAAATAAAAAGTAAAATTAATAATAAAGCAGAGTTTTCTTTGTTAGATAATTTATGTAAAAAACAAGGCTCGAATGCTTATTCGGCTAAATTAAGCATATCTTTTGAAAAAATAGAAGAGCGTGTTTTTGTCGGAGGAGGCGATAGTGGTCCTCTGGGTGAAGCAATTGATGAGTTAAATATTTTTGAAGTGGGGAAGATTAATACTTTTCGAGAAAATTTACGGCAAAAACTTAATGTTATTAAAATCATGGTAAACAGTTTAACTGAACAGCAGGTGCAGTTGCCTGAAGATTTAGTAATAAAAAAAGAAATTGAAAAGTCCATAGCTGAAATTGAGAAGCTGAGAAGAGAGGTCGCCTCTGAGTTTATTAATACTTTTGTATCTCGTGCAGATTGTTTTCAAAAACTTGAAAACATTGAGCGTCAACGGCAGGAAGAATTAATATTAGAAGAGGCGGAGTATTTAAAGAAAGTTTATAGGTACATGTCTGATTTGCGTAAAAACCCTGGCGCTGTTGCTCCTTCGAATTTATTTGCTTATTTAGATGGTGATATCCCTGGTGGCCAAGGAGTCAAGGGTCGACCAGTCATCGGTACTATTACAGAAAATCGTTTTGAATATTCAGTGTATGATTCTCTATTAAGAATGCGCTGGAGACTAGAGTCTAAGGGTTGGGTTGACGTAACCATGCCGACAGAGGCCTATATTAGAAGTCAAGAGTACTATTCAAAGAGAGAATTTCATTCGATTAATTGGACGGAGAACGAAGGGCAGTTTGTTCGTGATGCTCTAAAAGTTTATAGTGGAGAGGGTAACAACTCTTATGTAGAATGGATGGGGAAATCTGGAGTAAATTCTTATGGGTATCAAATAGCTTATAGAAAATTGCTTTTTGAAGCTTATATCGAGGGTGGATTGATTGATCCTTCTATCCTAGGTGGTGTAGATGAGAATTATTTCTTGTTAAAAGAAATTGTTAAAAACGAAATAGCGATTTGGAATAAATTTAATATAGCTAAAGATAGTGTCAGAGAGAAAGCTCTTGAGCTTGTCGGTAAAGTGAGTTTATATCCAATTAATAAGATTAAAGAAAAAGTATTGGTGGGCTCTCAAGATCAAAAATTTTTCATGGATGATTTTTATGCGCTTTTCAAATCTTCGACAAATGAAGAAGAGTCGACTCGTTTGCCTTTGGTGCAAGCGAAAAAATTCTATCGAAATATGACTGAGAGGCTTCACCTCATTTATCCTTTGTCGCAGAAGTTTACATGTGAGTCAGTATCTGTCTATGAGGAGCAGATGAGTGAAAGAGTTGGAAAGCGAAAGTTAGCAGAGAATTTTTTAAATAAATATGTGAATAAGCAGTTGTTGAGTGATAATAATGTTTCTAAGATTCGAGTAATTTTAGGAGAAGGGAATGATGATCTCAACATCAATTTTGAGTCTGAAACAGGTGTTAATGCTATTAGCCGAAATATGATTCTTGTTGAAGAAAATTACTTAAAAGATGTGAATGCAGTTAAAAGTGACTTTAATAAAAGATATGCTCAGGATTGTGGGAAGGTTAAATAATGAAAGAGATGGTTTTATTGTTTATTATGAATTTTCTTGCTGCAAGTGTGTTCTTTGGTTGTTCTGTTAAGGAGCAGCCAAAAATAGAGCACGAGCATGAGAGTAAGGAGAGAGCATTAGAGCTTCGTGTTGACAAGCAAGAGGATAAAAAAAATTTAGAAGATGGCTTGTCTGATGAAGAAGCTTTTTCTCAAATTTATCCCAATTCATGGGAGAAGTATAAAAAATTAATGGTGAACTCGGCGCGCTTATCTACTGATCAATTAAATGAGCTTTATGAAATAAATATGTTATTAACTAGATTAATTGTGTCTAATGACCAAGCAATGAGTGTGAAAGTGCGTGATGGCCTTCAGGCTCTTTTTTCTGAGCAAAATTGTGAGGAGGGCTCTTGCCGGTTAATGCGAGTTTTGAATCATGTGGAAAATTCAGCGGAGTTGTTTTTTTCCTTAGCTAAATATGAAGAAAATATTGAGAGAAAATATCGTCTATTAACTTTTGCTATTGATTTACAAAGCCGTATCGTAAATAAAAGCATTTTAACTTATTACACCAAGAATTTCTCTTATTTAGAAGAAGATCTTATTAAAAAAAATAAGCATAAAGAATTAAAAAAATATAGAGATGTTTTATTGTATATTCAAAAGCAAATTAATTTTAATGGGAAAGATCAGGTGCTTGAGCTGATTGATCAACTAGACTTATGGAGTTTTAGTCGCAATGTAAGTGATTACGAACGAGTAAAATCACAAGAAGAATTTTTTCACAAGGCTATGGAGTATTCTTTGTTGGATTGTGATAAAGGGAAGTGCCGAGTAAATGATTCTTTAGTAAAATCTGTAAAGCAACTTCTGCCGAAAGAGAATACCCTATTTTTAATAAATAAATATAAAGGAACTAAGGTAAGTCATAAAACTCTTAAAGAAGTAAATGCTTTAGAGATGTCTTTGCAAGATGTAAATTTCTTTTTTCTTGAGAGTGTTTTTTATGGAATTTACTCGTTTAAAGAAGCGAGAGCCTTTTGGAGGGGTAGCGGGCAGACATTCGTACAGTTCTGGTCTGATGTAGAGAGGTATTTGAAAATAAAATTATTTCTTGAGACCCTAGAGTCGAACGAGTTTTTCCAGAATAATTTTTATGCTAAGGAAAATTTCACGAGTAGTGATTTATTTCAAAAAGCTATTAGTGATAGTTACGTATTGACGACAAGATGGGATAAATTTTGGTCACGAGTAGATCGTTTACATAGTGTTGTGATAAATGTTATGGGAGAAGTGTCTACTACTCAGAAGAGAAGACGTCAAATCGGGAATGTTTTTACTAGCATGCGTGAGAATGTGAAGTATATGGCTGTTTACCCAAATATGATGGCTTTGATATATAAATTATCTGAAGCTAATTTTGAGTTTACTCTGAGAACTATATTTGGAACTTTCAAGATCGATACAAAAATGATAGCTAAAATATTTTTTCAAGGAAAAATTGAACCTTGGTTTAATTTTGGTAATGATAAAAAAGCACTGAGTCGATATGGAATTATTAATTCTTTTCATTACGCATTAAAAACAGGGATTTTTGAGTCTTATGGCATAGATCCTGAGGATTTCTTGATGAGATTGGTTGGCGAGCTAATGAGAGAAAGATTGGATAGTCTGGAGGTCGCTAAGGAAGATTTTAAAATTAGAGTCGAAAATAATATTCAAACATCTCATCTTTTTGATCTGTGCTCAAAGATTAAAGAAAAGCGTCCTTATAAGTATGAAATATCTGTATTTGATACTGAAAGAAGTGCTTTTTTAAGGCGTAGTTCTAGGGCTTTTTTAGGTCATGGAGATATGGATTTCTTTTCTAATACAGATACAACTATTTATTCTGACGGAACTACAACTGTAACTTATGGTCTCATGCCAATTGGGGCGAAATATGATATATACATGGAAGATCTAAGAACGGTCTATACTCAAGATGTTAGATTGTTAAAGCAATTACTGAAGACATATCAGCTCTTTTTACAATGGCAAGGGATGTCTCAAGAAGGTAGTTTAGAGAAAACGAAGAAAATTAAGGGTAAACTTGACTGGTATGAGCAAGGGCGACGTAAATTTGTGAATAAGTATAAGCAGTCATTTGAAAAATACACAGAGTGTCTTGAGGTCTACAAAGAGCTTGTATTTGATAACCAGGTGATCTTTTTTAAGCAGGAAGAGCAGCATTTGCGAGATATACATGCTCAGTTAAAAAATCGCTTACAGAATGGAGATATGTCTTATAAAAAAACATCACATCTTCCTGCTGTGGAAGAATGGACTGGATTTGATTTTATAAAGGGAAGTGATTATCACTACTATAAGCTAGATGTTTTATACCGTATGGCGAATAGGATTGCGAATCATTATCCAGGTGTAAAAGTAAAGTATCCTACGTCAGTAGAAACAGATGATGATTTCCGTAGAGCTTTGAAGAAAGAAAAAAAAGTTGTGCTAACCTATGATGAAGATGTGGAGGCTTTTGTACGGCGAGGACTACATGCTTTAGATTCTAAAAAGAGTTTTTCGAGTTCATTTGTTAATTGGATTGGAAGTGCCGACACTTATGCATATTGGACATACCATGTGAAGATATTAGCAATGTTTTTACGAACTAGTGAAAGTGCAGAGGAAGAGGGGAAGTGGCGTGAGCAGATTATTCAATCTATTCGTAAAAAATTAAAAAACATGTGGCTTACTCCAGAGGAAATAGGGCTTTTAGAAAAGCATGGAGTTAATGCTCGTTATAGAACAGAGAAAAATGATATGATTGGAGAGTTATTTACTGATTTTTATAACGGTAGTGCTAAAGGCTTTTTTGATAAAGTTTTTGATTACACGATATCTCCTCAATTGGGGGCTTATTATAAGGAGGAAGCGAGTAAGGGTATGATTTCTGGAGATCATGATAGAGTAGAATTAGAACCTCGATTTCATAATTGGGATGAAATGCTTATGATTGCTCAAGAGGCTAAAAACCAAGATTATTTCCTTTGGGATTTGCCGAAAGAAATAAAAAAGGAAAGGCGTAAAGTCGGTGACAAGCTTTTTAAGATTGAAGTTGAGAAGCCTTTGGCGCTATATAAGCGTATTTCTGAAGAGCAAAAAAAGAGTGAAGAGGGTGTTGATACAGATTGGAAGTTAATGTTGGATCCAGAAAGAGTTTCTGAAGGGCCATTTTTGAGCCCCAGTATGTATTTGAAATTTCGTAATCAAGTGAAAGAGATTCACCAGAAGACGGATGGGTTTTATAAAAAATAAAGAGTTAACCACCTGATTTAATATTAATTACAATATATGTTATGCCTAAATAGCGCTTCTAGTTAGAAGTGCTATTTTTATTTCTTAAAATAGAGCCGATATGATTTCACGAAGGTTGGAATTTCTTTTTCCTATTGGACATTTTGAAGGTAAATGACTATAAAGCAGTAATGGAAGTTTCGGACTTAGATTATGTATACTCTGAAAAATTAGTTGCTAGAAGACCTAGATACCCTAAGCGAGTAATGTTGTCTGGAGAAAGGCCACAAGAAGTTTCTTTGGCGGGAGTTCTAGGCTTATTTCGCCCTGGGGATGTTTTAGTAGTGAATGATACTCAAGTCTTGAGGCGGCGTATATTTGCTAAAGACGGTAAAGAAGTTTTATTTCTTAAAAACTTTAAAGAAAAAGAAGGCGCTTCACTTATTTGGCAGGTTTTATTTCCAGCGAGAGGAATGAAATTGGGGGATAGTTTAGAGTTGCCTGATCAAGTTGAGTTAGAGCTTTTAGAGAAGGGGTTGCCGCAAAAAGTTAAGGTGAGTAAGGAGTTACCGGAGTCTTATTTTTTACGTTATGGGGAGGTTCCTTTGCCTCCGTATATTCAAAAGGCCAGGGATAGGCGTAATAATATCATTGAAGACCAGCAGTGGTATCAAACAGCTTGGGCAGAGAAACCGGGGAGCTTTGCTGCCCCTACGGCGAGTTTACATTTTAGTCAGGAAGATATGAACGTTCTAAGAAAAAAGGGAGTGAAAGTTCTTAATGTGACTTTGCATGTGGGATTAGGGACCTTTATGCCTGTGAAGGTCGATAATTTAGATAATCATGTTATGCATAGTGAAAGTGTCGAAGTGCCACTGAGCACTTGGCAAGAAATTGAACAAGCGCGAAAAGAAAGAAGAAAGATCTGGGCCTTGGGGACAACAGTGACTCGTTCTTTAGAGGCTTTGGCTCAGGGGCATTTGCAAAAATCTGATCACGGGTTTGGTGGAGAGACAGACCTATTAATTCAACCTGGATTTGAATTTCAGGTTGTGGATAATTTATTGACTAATTTTCATCAACCTCGCTCTACTTTGTTGGCATTGGTAGCGGCATTTGCTGGATTGGAGTTGGTGCAGTCTTGTTATCAATGGGCTATTGATAAAGAGTTTTTACTATTTAGTTATGGAGATTTGTCAGTATGGCAGAAACGTTCTTAGTTGAAAAACAGGCTGGGCAAGCTAGAGCCGGGAAGTTACGAACCTTTCATGGGGAGATTCAAACGCCAGTATTTATGGCGGTGGGGACAAGAGCGACAGTTAAGGCGATGACGACTCATGAGTTGGATGAGATGGGGTGTCAGACTCTTTTGGGAAACACCTATCACTTGCATTTGCGTCCAGGGGAAGAGTTGATTGAGAAGATGGGTGGACTTCATAAATTTATGGTCTGGGATAAGCCCATTTTGACTGATAGTGGAGGGTTTCAGGTATTTTCTCTTTCAAAACTACGCAAGATTGAAGAGGAAGGCGTTACTTTTCGTAGCCATTTGGATGGGAGTGCTTGTTTTATTAGTCCTGAAAAGAGTATGGAAATTCAAATGGCGTTGGGGGCGGATATTATTATGGCCTTTGATGAGTGCTTAGCTCACCCTTCACCAAGGGATGAAATCAAAAAATCTATGGATATGACTTACCGTTGGTTGAAACGGTGTAAGTCTTCTATGACTCGAGAACAAAGTCTCTTATTTGGAATTGTGCAAGGGGGGCTGGATGAGGATTTGCGTAAAGAAAGTCTAGAGCAGATTACAAGTGTGGACTTACCTGGTTATGCTTTAGGAGGATTTAGTGTTGGAGAGCCTATTGATCTTATGCATGAACTAGTGCCAAAGGTGGCTCCTTTATTGCCGCAAAATAAGCCTAGGTACTTAATGGGAGTAGGAACTCCTTTGGATTTGATTTTGATGGTAGACGCAGGGATGGATATGTTTGATTGTGTGATGCCTACGAGGGTGGCTCGCAATGGAACCTTATATACATGGCAGGGAAAGGTCAGTATCAAAAAGCAAGCGTACAAATATGATAATTCACCTTTGGATTCAGAATGTGATTGTTATACTTGTCGTCATTATTCAAAATCTTATTTACGACACTTGTTCCAGGCGAAAGAAATTTTAAGTGCGCGTTTAAATACGGTTCATAACTTGTATTTTTATTTTAAGGTGATGGAAAAAGCGCGAAAAGCCATTATTGATGGGGCTTGGGAGAGCTACCGCGACGACTGTATCCGTCGTTTTACTCAGACAGATCGGGATCTCTGAAAATGGTGGCCTGCGGCACAAATGACGGTTTTATAGGCAGAACCTCAAGTAATGATTGAATTTCTCTGAGATTAGATGAAAATCCTGTGGTTAGTTTTTTCCAGAGGAGAATGCGTTATGTCATGGACTTTGTTAGGAAGCCTATTATCCAGTTCGATTGTTTGGGCACAAGAGGGGGGAGCGCAGCAGCCTTCTGTTGTAGAGATGTTCCTACCTTTTATTTTTATTTTTGCGATTTTTTATTTTTTGATCATTCGCCCTCAGGGTAAACGTCAGAAAGCTCATCAAGAACTTGTGGCCAATATTAAAAAGGGTGATGAGGTTCTAACAGCTAGTGGTATTTTAGGGAAAATAGAAGGAATAACAGAAAAATATGTCACTTTGGAAATTTCTGATGGAGTGAGTATTAAGATGTTAAGAAGTCAAGTAGCGTCAACAGCACAAGAGGGGCAGCGATGATTATTGAAAGCTTGAAAGCCAGATGGATGGTGATTATCGGGGTTTTGGTTTTAAGTTTAGTATGGGCTTTGCCAAACTTTTTGAACATGAGCGAAAAATCTTGGTGGTTTACAAAAGATCGCTTGAATTATGGTCTGGATATTCAAGGTGGTCTACATCTTGTTATGGGTGTAGATGTCGACAGTGTCGTTGCTGAGAGCACTAAACGTCTGGCTGGAACTCTTGTTCAGGATATGAAAGATGAAAAGGTTATTGTAGCAGGCGTTGAAGTGACAAAACCTAAATTAGGCGAACTGTCCATTGATTTGGGTAAAGCTTCTATTGATCAGGTAAAGGATTTTCTTGGAGATCGATACGCTACAACGTTACAAGTTTTGGATGAGAGCTCTGATAAGATTTTAGTTCGTTACTACGAGAGCTACTTACAAACTTATAATCGTCGAGTCTTAGATCAGGCAATTGAAACGATTCGTAATCGTATTGACGAATTTGGAGTTTCTGAGCCGAGTATCACAGCTCAAGGGGCAGATCGTATTTTAGTTCAATTACCAGGAGTGAAGGATGCTGCTAGTGCCAAGAAATTAATTAATACTGCAGCTCGTTTGGATTTCATGATTGTTTCTAATAAAGTGACTGCAGATGAGTTACAGGGTTGGATTTCTGAGGCTGAAAAGAAAGGTGGTTATTCTTTAGATAAGATGTCTTATTCAGATTATGTGAAACGTTTGAATAAAGATCTTGAGAGTAAAAAACCTCAAGATACAATGGTGTACTTTGAGAAAAGCCCTAATGCTAAAACCATTGCTATGGGACGTATCCCTTATCTTTTGCAAACGGATACGAATTTAGGTGGAGATGATCTTGAAGATGCTTTTGTTGGTTTTGATGAGTTTGGAACTCCTATTGTTAGTTTGAGTTTTAGTGCAGTGGGTGGAAAGAAGTTTGCTGACTTGACTGGCAAGAGTGTAAATCGCTTGATGGCAATTGTTTTGGATAGAGTTGTGAAGTCGGCTCCTAACATTAAAAGTCGAATTGCTGGTGGGCGAGCTCAAATCTCTTTGGGGGCTCAAAATCGTCAAGATACTTTGAATGAAGCTAAGACAATTAGTATGGCTTTACGTGCAGGGGCTTTGCCGGCGAGTTTGGAGCAATTAGAAGAAAGAACTGTTGGGCCTACTTTGGGACAAGACTCTATTGATCGAGCAAAGAGCGCAGGTTTATTAGCGGGGCTTTTCGTCTTGTTATTTATGCTTTTCTGGTACAAGAGCTTTGGCTTGGTTGCGAATATAGCTCTTGGCTTTAACGTTGTTATGGTAATTGCTGTATTGGCGAGTTTAGGGGCGACTCTGACTTTACCGGGTGTTGCAGGTATTGTTTTAACTGTTGGTATGGCTGTGGACGCTAATGTGATTATTTTTGAGAGGATAAAAGAAGAGTTGGCTAAAGGGGCTGGCTTGAAGTTATCTGTTAAGGAAGGTTATAGCCGAGCTTTTTCAGCCATTTTTGATGCTAATATTACAACGGCGGCAGTTTGTGTGGTGTTGATGTATTTTGGAACAGGTCCAATTCGTGGTTTTGCTGTAACATTGATTGTAGGAATTATCACTTCCATGTTTACGGCTATATTTTTTACTAGAGCCGTTTTTGATTTATTAGTGACAAAATTTGGTTTTAAAAAGTTATCTATTTAGGGATAGGGAGATTTGATAATGTCGAAAATCAGCGCAGGAAAAATTGATTTCGTAGGCAAGTCTAAGTTATTTGGTTTTGCTTCAATAATTCTCGTTTTGGGTTCTTTGGTTTTATTGACAACTAAAGGTGTAAATTTAGGGATTGATTTTGCTGGAGGAACAGAGGTACAGGTGAAGTTCAGCGAACCAGTGAAGCAAGAACAATTACGTGAGTTGGCAACTTCTGCTGGTGTAAAAGGAGTTATGCTACAGGCGTTTGGCAATGGAGATGAGTTCCTTTTGCGTTTTCAAGGGGTTAAAGGAAAGACAGATAAAGAGACTAATGAGAGCTTAAGTCGTTTGATTAGTACTGTGACGGATTCTTTGAAATCAAAGTATGCTGATAAGGGTGTTGAAATTCGCCGAGTGGATTCAGTAGGACCACAAATTGGTGAAGAGCTTAAAACGAATGGTGTTTTGGCTGGTTTTTATTGCCTACTTTTGATTTTAATTTATGTGGGATTACGTTTTGATTACAAATTTGCTCCCGGCGCTGTGTTTTGTCTGTTTCATGATTCAATTATTACATTAGGTATTTTTGCTATTTTGGGTAAAGAAGTAAATGTACAAATCATGGCTGCTATTTTAACAATCATTGGTTATTCGCTTAATGATACTATTGTGAACTATGACCGTATTCGTGAGAATTTGGGTGTACTTCGTGATTCAAAATTAGGTGTTATTGTGAATCGCTCAATTAATGAGGTTTTAGGACGTACAATTTTAACATCTTTAACAACTTTACTTGCTACTGGAGCTTTGTATTTCATTGCTGGTGGTGTGATTGCTGATTTTGCTTTCACGTTGGGTATTGGTATTATTGTGGGGACTTACTCTTCTATCTATGTGGCAGCTCCAGTGATGATGTTACTAGATAAGTTTTCTGCTAAAAAATTAGCGGCTTAGTTCTATATGAGTAAAATGGAGTGGGTTTTAAAGACGAATCCTCTATATGAGGAAGAGGGTTTGTCTCACTCTAAAAAAACTCGTGGTAAAGTAGAGATTCCTTCTCTTATATATCAGATTCTTGCCAATCGAGGTTTATCTGATGATAAATCTATTCAAAATTGGCTTTCTCCTAAATTATCTAATTTACGTAGTCCTTTTTTAATTAAGGATATGGATTTAGCTGTGGAGCGTTTGTTAAGGGCGCGGCAAGATGATGAGAAAATATGTATTTATGGAGATTTTGATTTAGATGGAACTCCAGGGGTCGCTTTGCTGCTTCGTGGGCTGTCTCTTTTGGGGTTCAAGTCTCTTTGTTATTATCAGCCTAAGCGTTTGTCTGAAGGGTATGGGTTTCATTTTCACGCTGTTGAGAAGTTTAAAAAAGAAGAAGTGGATTTAGTTCTTACGGTAGATGTGGGGATTACAGATATTGAAACGGTAGCTAAAGCTAAGCAGATAGGGATGGATGTGATTATTACAGATCATCATCTGCCTAAAGCTGGTTTGCCAGAGGCAGTGGCTGTTTTGAACCCTAATCGAGAGGACTGTGAGTCCGGCTTGGGGCATCTTTGTGGAACAGGGGTAGCATTTTTTCTTATTCTAGCCTTGAGGAATAATTTACGTGAATCAAATCTACTGGAGAATGATTTTAATCCCAAAGAGTTATTAGATGTTTTTGCTATTGCTACGCTGACGGATATGGTTCCGCTTGTAGCTGAAAACCGAGTCTTGGTTAAACATGGTATATTGGAGTTAGAGAAAACTAAAAGGCCAGGGTTAAAACTTTTACTAAAAGAATTGGGACTATTGGGGCGACCTCTGACTGGAGGGGATGTAGCAATACGTTTTTCTCCTAAATTGAATGCTCTTAGTCGTATGGAAATGGAGATTTTACCAATTGATGTGTTTTTAGTAGAAACAGAGAAAGAGGCAGAAAAATTAATTACGGATGTTTTAGAGAAGAATCAAATGCGCATACAATTGCAGAAAAATGCGGAACAAGACGCTCTTAAAAGTATTGGTGAGAAGTGTTTAGACTCTTTTGTATGGGTTTATTCTGATCACTATCACAAGGGTGTTGTTGGGCTGGTGGCTACAAAAATGGCTCAGAAATATGGTGTTCCTGCTTTTGTAGGTAGTTGCAATGAGCAGGGTGTGATTACTGGAAGTGCTCGGGCTCCGGATGGCGAGGACTGGAATTTAGTGGAAATTCTTGGAGAGGCTAAAGAGAGTTTGCTGCATTTTGGTGGACACGTATCTGCCAGTGGTTTTTCTTTAAATAAAGATCAAGCTGAGCAGTTTAATCAGCTTTTAAAAAATGCTTTGATGGATAGGCAAAATTCTTCTGATATTGTTGCAAGGTTGGAATTTGATACCGTGATGGATTTAAGTGATTTAGACTCTTCTTTTATGAATTGGTATGAGTCTTTAGGCCCTTTTGGAGTGGGCTTTGAGGCTCCGATATTTTGTTTCCAGAGTTTAACGGTTGTAAGTGTCCGCGAGTTAAATGGAGGACATTTGAAGTTGAAGGTCAAAGATGATCATGGTTATTCGTTGGATGCTCTGTGGTTTTCTCCTGACTTGAATCATCCTCTTTTAAAAGGTGGGTTGAGAGATGGATTGATTGTAGATATTTTAGGAGAGCCTCAGTGGAATTATTTTGCAGGCCGTAAGAGTTTGCAATTACTTTTACGAGATATTCGTCTAAAGAAAGAGATGCAGAAAGTGAACTACAGTGTTGAACGAGAGGTGTTAATAGATGGATGATTTGAAGAATAAGATTAAAGCATCTTTAAAAGAAAAAATGGAACAATTTCAAGAGACTGATTTAGGAAAGAAGCTGGACGAGCATATGGAAAAGGTCAGTGAGAAATTGGGTGAAAAATTAAATAATGATGAAACTTTACAGAAAATTGCAATGGGTATTTTACAAAGGGCTCAAAAAGTACAAGAGTCTTTTGATGAAACAGGCGATATTGTAAATGGCGGTAAAGAGTTGATAAAGCGTACAGGGAAAAAAGTTTTAGAAAAAATAGAAGACAAAATGGTTCCGGATGAGGAACGTGAAAAAAAGTAAGGCGATTGTTCTTTTGTCGGGTGGCTTGGACTCGACAGTTAATTTATTTGCAGCTTCTAGAGAATTAGAAGTGGTTTTGGCCCTCACGTTTAATTATGGTCAGAGGGCTTTTGAAAAAGAAAAAATAGCATCGCAGAAGTTTTGTTATGAGCTGGGGCTTTCCCATCACCTAGTGGATGTAACATGGTTTCGTGACTTTACTAAGACGAGTTTGGTGGATGTATCTCAAGATATCCCTGTAGGTGATGCTGTGGAAATGGATGTTTTGGAAACGTCTAATCAAACAGCTAAGGCGGTTTGGGTTCCTAATCGGAATGGAATTTTTTTGAATATTGCAGCTGGTTTTGCTGAAGGTTTGGGAGCTGAGTATATCATTCCAGGATTTAACTTAGAGGAAGCGCAAACTTTTCCGGATAATAGTGAAGAATTTTTATTGGCAATGGATAAGAGTCTATCTTTCTCAACAGCTAATGGAGTTGAAACGAAGTGTTTTACAACTAAGATGACAAAACCTGATATTGCAAAAATTGGTTTAGAGCTAGGAGTAAATCTAAGAGATATTTGGCCTTGTTATGAATCTGGTGAGACTTGGTGTGGAGAATGTGAAAGTTGTCAAAGGGATGAGAGAGCTTTACAGGCAATAGGAGTTTAAGTGAAAACTTTATTTTTAGAAGATGTTTTTCTTTATGATGGTAGTCAGTTACGAACGCTTTATACTTATTTGGAACATGGGGTTCTGGGGGATTCAGTTATTTCTTGGGTAGGACCTTGTCATGTTGATTTAAAGCACATGGTTGATGGCGAGGACCGTCTAGCAGGAGCTGATATTTGTGGCGATCAAATGGTTCATTTTATTTTGGAGTTATTTGATCGTGAGTTATTTTCAGGAGTTGTTTTACAGCGCTTGATGGCTTCTATTGTAATAGGAGTTTTGCGAGATTTATCTTTAGAGTTGTCTTTAATTTCAGATTTATCTCGTGATGGAGATGATATTTTTGTTGGAGAAAGAAAGCATAGCATTAGTATTGCGGCTCGTAGTGTGAACTCGGTAATGATTCATTTTGCAGTGAATGTTATAAATGAAGGGACTCCTGTTTCGACGATTTCTTTGCAAGATTTTAAGGTTGATGAACGATCTTTTTCTGAAGAAGTTTTAAAAAGATTCTCTAGAGAAGTGCAGTCTATCAAAGAAGCTACTTGTAAAGTCTTGCCACTTCTATGATGTGATATTGTGTCTAGAAGAGCATATTGCCCCCATTATGTGTTTTAAAGCGATGAATTAGGGGGTGGTTTGTACTTAAGATAGATAAGAGTGATGGCTGAGGAGATCACAGAATAAATTCCCAATAAAATATAAACGGATAAGTCATAGCCAATATTGTCAGCCATTAGCCCTATAGGGAAAGTGATTAGGGGGCCTATACTGGTAAAGCCCATTGCAATTAAAGACCCAATGCGTCCACGAAATTCGTCTTGAACATGGAGGTGGATAGATAAAGTAAGAGAGGCAAAAGTAAGGTAAGTAAAAATTCCTGTAAAAAATAGGGCTACAGCGGCCATCCATTTTATATTTAATAAGGTTATGGTGATCAAGGTTATAGTCACCATTGGGATGGAGAACCGTAAGTTGTAATGAGGTTTTTTAGGTTGAGCAAAAGTCATTATTAAGGCGCCTATAAGAGAGCCGGCTGCTGGGCTTGAGAAAAGAAGACCAAATTCACCAGCATCAAGAGAAAATTTCTTTTTCAAATAAGTACGTAAAATAACAACCAATACGGGGTATAAGATTAAAATTGTTGCCAGTAATTGGGTTATAAAGAAGATCATTTTTCGATCATCATGTAGGTAGCGGCGTAAATCTTTGAAGAGATCTAGAAAGCGTATTTGTGTGTTCTGAGAGGGGGTGGTTTTTTCTGGGAGTATTTTGAGGCGAGAGAGTAAATAGGCGATAATGATAAATGATAGAGCATCAAAAAAAAAGACAGAAGATGGCCCCCAAGTGGCTAGTAGGATTCCCGCGACCATAGGGCCAAGCATGCGAGCTGAGTGAAAATTGACGGAGCTAAGAGTTAGGGCTTGTTGAAAGTGTTTTCTTTTAACTAGGCGAACGAGAACTTTTGTATGAAGAGGTAGGTCAAAGCAAAGAAGAGTGCCTTCGAAAATAGCATAGACGATGAGATACCAGAGTTGAAGTTCTGTGAGTTCAAGGGTTAAAGCAAGGGAGAAAACCAATCCACTGAGAAGTAGTTTGGTGGTAATCATCATTTTTTGAACTTGAGCACGGTCTGCTAAGGCCCCTCCGTAGAAGTATAGGAAAAGTCCGGGGATGGCTCCAGCCATCATAACTAAACCTAGTGCCCCTGCTTTGCCCATCATTTCAATTACGAGCCATGAGCGGGCTAAATCCGATGCCCAATTTCCTATAAGTGACCAGGTTTGAGCTGTATAGAAAATATTGAAATTGCGATAACGGAAAGGGCTAAATCGAGTGAGGTAGAATTTTTGTAATTTTTTTTTCGACGGTTGCGGCATGGCTGCATTATGAGAGATAAGTTTTGCAAACACAAGTGCATCATTATGATTGTTTTTAATGGAGGGAAAGGTTAGCATAAGTCGGCTTATACAGTTTAAATTTAAAGGAAGAGGCGACAATGTCAGATTCTAAGCAAGAAGAAAAAATAGAAATCCAAAAGGATAATCCTCTAAGAACTGAGAAAAGACGTAAATTGAATGATATGCGTGAAGCAGGATTAAACCCTTATCCCTATTCTTATGAACGCTCTGGGCATGTGAGTCAGTTTATCGGGCAATATGAAAGCTTAGGAGAAGGTGAGCATGACCCTGAGAAAAAAACTCATCGTTTTGCTGGCCGTCTTATGACGAAGAGACCGATGGGGAAAGCAGCTTTTTTCAATATTCAAGATGAGAGTGGGAAACTACAAGGTTACTTGAGGAAAGAAGAGTTAAGTGTTGAAGATCAAAAAGCTTTTGAGTTAATTGATATTGGTGACATTATCGGTATCTCGGGCGCTTTCTTCAAAACGAAAAAGGGAGAGGTGAGTCTTCGTTGTGAGACTTTTGTGGTTTTATGCAAAACTTTGGAGCCCCTACCTGAGAAGTTTCACGGTTTGACTGATGTGGAGATGAAGTATCGTTATCGTCATTTGGATTTGATTATGAATCCTGACTCTCGTCGGGTGTTTGAGACTCGTTCGCAAATTATGCGTGAGGTGAGATGTTTTCTCGATAATCGTGGTTTTATGGAAGTTGAGACCCCTGTTTTGCAACCGATCTATGGTGGAGCTGCAGCTTATCCTTTTTCGACTCAGCATCGGGCTTTGGATATGAAGCTCTTTATGAAAATTAGCCCTGAGTTATATTTAAAACGTCTGGTTGTAGGTGGCTTTGAGAAAGTTTATGAGATTGGCAAAAATTTTCGTAATGAGGGAATTGATAGAACTCATAACCCTGAGTTTACAATGCTGGAGTGGTATGAGGCTTATACGGATTATAATTATCAAATGAATCAATTTGAAGAATTAGTGGAGCATTTAGCGAAGACGATTGTTGGTGATACGAAAGTAGATTATCAGGGAGAAACTATTGATTTAAAAGCTCCCTGGCGTCGTTTAACTGTGATGGATGGTATTCGTGAGTATGCGGGCGTGGACCCAGGTAGTTTGTCGGATGAAGAGCTTTTTAAGGAGTGTCGTAAAAGAGGTTCTGATATGGAAAAACCAAAGTTACGTGGTGAAATGTTAATGGAGCTTTTTGAGTTAACAGCAGAGGAACATTTGATTCAACCTACTTTTGTTATGGATCATCCTATGGAGATTTCTCCCTTAACAAAAGTGCATAGAGATAAGCCTGGTTTTGTGGAGCGTTTTGAGCCTTTTGTTGCGGGAATGGAGATTGGTAATTCTTATTCAGAGTTAAATGATCCAGAGGATCAAAGACAGCGATTATTGGAGCAAGAGGAAAAACGTGTTGTAGATGAAGAGGCACAACCTATGGATGAAGATTTTCTTCATGCTATTGAAGTGGGAATGCCTCCAACAGGTGGAGTTGGAATCGGTTTGGAAAGAATTGTGATGCTTTTAACAAATCAAGCTAGTATTCGTGACATCCTTTTATTTCCAACAATGAAACAAAAATCTTAAAAATATTGCGTAACTCTGGAAGAATATGAGAAGAAGATTTTTAGTTATAGCTGTATTGTCTTTTGTATTTCTTTGGGGATGCCAACATAAATTGACTCAAATCTTTCAAAGACATCAGGATGAGAATATTAGTTCTCAAGTAAAAATTTTAAAGTGGACGGAAAAGACTATAGTTCTTGATGCTCGCCCTGCTTTTTTATATGGATTGGGGCATTTTGCAAAAGCTTATCCTATTCGTGCAGTAGATTTCTTGCAAATTCAGGAGCCTTTTCGTGGTTATATTCAGCGAGATACATTTGAGGCGACTCGTCGCTTAGCACGTATGGGTATTGGTAAAGAAACTCCTGTTATTATTGTGGGCAGGGGGCTTCAGGGCGAAGGAGAAGAAGGGCAAATGGCTTGGATTCTGAGAAGTTTAGGAGTTAAAAATGTCTCTTTTGCTTCGGTAGATTATTTTCGTCGACCATTAACAAGAGAAAAACGAGTTGTTACTGAAAGAACCTCGTCTTGGCGATCTGTTAAAAGGGGTAGTTTGTCAGTAGTGCGAAAGGATGTATTGGCTACTATAGCAAAGAACGTTCCGTCGGTGTTATTAGATGTCCGTACAGAAGAGGAGTATCTAGTGTCGTCTCTAACAGATAAAACTAACCTAAATATGGGGGCTATTAATATTAGCTGGGAAAATTTTTTTGACCGCTTAGGGCGCCCAAACATAGAAGTTCTAAAGATATTACAAGGTGTGGAGATTTTTTCTGATAAGAAAATTATTGTAATTAGTCGGGAGGGTAAAAGATCAGCAGCGGTGACAATGGTTTTAAGGAGTCTTGGGTACAAGAAAGTTTTTAATTACCCTGGGGGAGTTAAAGAGTTGATGACTATCAATCGCCCTTAGGTGTGTATTTTCCTGATCGTAGGTCCTTAATGCACTTTGTGAGTTTTTCCCCTTTAATACCAGGGTTGAATTTTCTGCATATATAAATAGCATTAGTCAGTGGAATTAGCCTTTTATCAATTTTAGGTTTCTTAGATGCCTTAAGTATCTGGATATCTTTGTTCTTTTCTCGTCTAAGTTTATGTTTTTGACGTATTTTTTTCCAATCTCGTTTTTGAGGTACTGTAGTTTCTGAAGCTATAAGAGAGTTAATGGAGAGGATAAAAAATATTATAAAAATAATTATTTTCATTAGGGCAGCTCCTTTGGGTGTGATGCTTCAAATAGTTCATCAGGTAGACTGTCTATATTTATGGGAATGACAACACCACCACGTTTAACGATTGGTTCTTGATAGAGAATTGATTCCTTAAAAGGAGGAGGGGAAATATTTCCTAGTTCAATAGGTTTTTGGAGGGTTTCCTTTAGGCCTTCTTGGGCTTTTTCTAGTTCGGCATTAAGTTTGTTATTTCCGAGATTGAACCAGTTAGTTCTTTCGGTTTGACGTTTGATTTGTGGGTCTGACAATTCAAGACAGAATTTATTGCTACCTTCACATTTAGAGAAATTAGCCGAAAATTTAAAATCAATTTCTTGATCTCTGATAAGCAAATGAAGATTTTCCCCTTTAGCTCCCCTAACAATGACATCGTAGGAGTTTCTTTCTTTATTCCATTCAAATTCAGGGGGTTTTTCAATGCGAAGAATACTCTTGTCACAATCTTGTTCTAAACTTTTAAGGCAGATTTTTTTATTTTTCACCCACATATCTTTTACATAGCCTTCTACAGTTTTGATTGGAAGATCAATAGCAAAATTAGATTTAATTAGTTCATCATTATCAATAACAAGGGAGTTGTCTGCAATAGTTTTGACAGCGGGAGTACATCCGTTTTTATTAGAATCAAAGACACTATAGCGACTAAGGTGTTCTGTTTGTCCAAATATGGCTTGTAGAGTGAGATTGGTTCCGTCTTTTTTCTCATCTAGATAAGTCTCTAGTTCGGCCTTCTTTTTTTTAAGTTCAAAGATTTTAGAGTTGAGTGCTTTATTATTACGGAAAGCATTAGTGAGAAAGTCATCGTCGTTGAGTTTTTCCTCTTTTTCTTTGATGGTATCGTCAATATTTTTAAGTCTTATCGTGGCTGCTAGATCGACAATAGGGATTTGTATATCAAAACTCTGACTGAGGACTGCTTGGTTGATAGTGTCACCTGTTGCCGCAAGGGTTTCTTGAATATGTTTGCTGACTTTAATCATCTGTTTTTTTGTGATCCCTTCAAAATGTTGGTTAACTTGAGGGTTTTTAAGGGTGCTTTGATTTATAATATGAGCTGTGCTAGCAAAAATAGTTTCAGAGGCAGTGTTACTAAAACCTCTTATTTCTAGAGCTGCCTTTTTATTGGCTATTTTCCCGTAAGGGAGAAACTTTGTATAACAGCGAAAATCATTACATTGATCAAGAGGTTTATTGTATTGAGAATCAGAGAAAAGTACTTCAGGGACAGGAGTTTTTTTAGATTTACAATTAGATTTTTTGACCCTCTCTAGGGACCATTGGTCGTAGCTCTGAGCTATTTGATCTCCTAACTTATTTAGTTTGTCATCGCTTTTGCCATTAAGAGCTTCTTGATCTAGTAATTCAGCAATTTGAGCTTCAACAAAATCTTTTTCTTTTTGAATAGATTCATTTGTAGTTTTACATGGATCAGAGTTAAAATTTTGTTTCATGCTCTTTTTACGTTGTGTTGTGGCTATGATTCGAAAAAGGTGGCGTTTTCGTGTGCGAGTTATTTCTTTTCCAGTTTCTGGATCTAGAATAATGAGTTTAACTTTTACTTTACTAAGATCAAGTTTGACATCAATAATACTGCCTTCAAGAAGATGGAGATTTTCATTTTCATTAAGGGTCACAACTGTATCAACGGTTGCGCCGCCTTTTTGTATATCCATGAGAACAGAAGGACTTTCAAAAATTTTCCCCTCAGATTTATTTTTTTCAATAACGATAGCGCCAGTAAACTGTAATTTTGTTAATTTTGTTCTTATATGACAAGTGAATTTATCACATTTAGGTTCACCAATTTGATATTGAAAATCATGAATTTTGGAATTTTGTAGAGAAATTTTCATTGGCACTAGTCTTCCACCAGGATAAAAACTTCCGTCACTATTGAGTATGGGGTAAAGAAAGCAATCTTTTCCTGTTGAGGGACTTTTGCCTACTATGATGGTATTTTTAGTAAAAAGATCTTTTATATGTTGATCAATTTTGTCTGATTGGCAATCTTTTGGACTTTCGTAAAAAATAATTTCTTGTTTAGAGACAGCGTCACTAAAATTTATATTAATAGCCTCTTTTATTGTTTTTTTTACTTTATCAAGACTTAGTTTAACAAGTTCTTGATGTCCTTTAGGTGTAATAATTAGGCTTCCCAAATATTCGCAATTTAAATGCGATGGATAGTCTTTTCTTGCAAAAGATAGAAGACTAAAAAATGTAAATGAGAGAAGAGCTAGAAAACATTGGTTCATCAGGCTATATATCGGTTTTTACATGGGGTAACTTAAAAATAGGACTAAGGGCTAATTTGAGGGTGTATTATTTTGCAGCTAGGAGTGAAGGATTTTTCTGGCGTAGTCTCTGAGCGAGTTTGTTTATTTTTGAAACATAGGTCTGAACATGGTGGTAGCCGCATTGCCACTTTTGGTTAACGCTCATATTATTTTTAAAAAGTTTCTTGGCTTTATGTGTGCCGCACAGATGTATCATGGCTGCCAAAGTTTGTTTTTGTAAGACAGAAAGATTGCGTTTTTGTTGCTTCAGTAATCTTTTTATTTGAGTGTGTAGGTAATTGGCAGATAAAAAGATAGAATCTTTAGCTGAGGCTCTGGAGTTGAAGGATTGAGAGCAAGAAGAATTTCTTTTACAAAATTTAAGGTAATCTTGAAATGTGCCTTGAGTGATTTGCATAAGTCCAAATGCTGAAGATTGTGGGGAATAGATTCGCGTTATATCTAGAGTCCATCGCCATATCCAAGGAGGGCTTGCTGTTGGGTGACCGCTGCTTTCTGTTTGAGCAATAGCAGCTAGTAACGTGGCAGGGATATGATGAGTTTGAGCTTCTTTAAAGGCTTCTTTATATTGGTTCCAGGTTTGATGAAGGGTTTTGTATTGGGCAAATGGATTGAGGTGAAGAACTTCTATGGGTTTTCTCCAAAGTTGTAAAGAAGTGTTGGCGATAATGATTGATATTGTTGTTATAAGAAGAATTTTGATTTTGTAGAGAAATGAACGAGTAGAAGTGTTTTTTCTTTTTGTATTAAGGTTCTTTTTTTTAGATTTTTTTTGAAAATCCATAGAGGACCAGAAGGATTTTTGAGGATAATGATTTGTCTTTCTGGATTGTTTAGTCATAGTTTTTATTTCACTTGGAAGGCATTTTAAAAAGAACTGAGTACATGGCATTAAGCATTTCAGGGTCATAGCGTTTAGCGAGTTTTTCCTTCATTAGACTGAGGGCTTCTTGAGGAGTGAGTGGCTTATTGTAGGCTCTTTGTGTGGTCATGGCGTCGAATGTGTCGGTTATGGCGATGATTTTAGCAAAAGGATGGATTTCATCAGCTTCTAGTTGTTGAGGATAGCCGGTGCCTTCGCAGCTTTCATGGTGCTCAAAGCAACTAGCTTTGACTGCATCAGAAATACCTTTCTGTTCATTGAGAATGAGTAATCCAAATTGTGGATGTTGTTGCATCTGTGCCCATTCGGCATCATCGAGAGGACCTTTTTTACAAATAATATCGACGGAGACGTTACGCTTACCAATATCATGAAGAATAGAACCCTCTCCAAGTTCTTTCATGGTTTTAGTATCGAAGTTGAGTACTTGTCCTAGCCCTAGTGAATAAATACTGACATCAAGAGAGTGATTGTAAGTGTAGAAATCATGTCCTGAAAGACTTAGTAGATGAGACATGGCGCTAGGGTCACTATCTATAAAATCAACGAAATTATTGATAATTCCCTTAGAGTCATTTAGAGCTCCGCTGATGTCTTCATTTTCAAAGAGTTCTTCAAGCATCATAGAAGAGATGTCTCTGAGAAGGCTTGCTTTTTCTACGGGAGCAGTTTCTGTTGCTATCAGTTGTGAGTGAATAAATTTTTTGAACTCAGCTTTTTGTAAGAGGGGAACATGGAAAGCATCTATTTTTTTATTAACCAGTGAATCAATTTTTTCTTTTTTTAACTGATCACCTTGTCGAACATAGTGAATGTATTTATCATTGATGAATACATAGATATCGAAAGTGAGTGATTTGTTGGCAGGGAGACTTCCTATTTTTATACGAAAATACTCAAAGTTTTGAGGTGTCATAGGTGATATAATGGCATGAATTTCTATTGATGAAAAGAGGAGCAAGACTTTAATCAAATGAGTGAGATTGACTACTGGGTATTAAATGGATAGGACAAAGGTATGGGGCTAACAGTTAAAACAGATATTCAGTATTTAAAAGGTGTGGGACCTAAATTAGGGGGAGTGCTACGTAAGCGAGGCATGAGTACCATTGGTGATTTCTTAGAGTATTACCCTAGGGCTTATGAAGATCGACGAGCAGATCGTTCTATTTCTGATTTAGAAGAAGGGGACATTGTTTCTTTAAAGGCAGAGATTGTAAAGGTCAGTTCTATACCCATGGGGCGCAGTCGGCGTAAAATTTATGATGTTTTGATTCGCGATAGCAGTGGGCAGATTCGTTGTAAGTATTTTCGAGTTCCTTATAAGGGCTATTTTGAAAGATTTCAGATGGGAAACCAGGTGCGTGTGATTGGTAAAGTCATTCGTTATCGAGGGGCGTTACAATTTCAGCACCCTGATATTCGAGATGAATCTCCGGATGAAAAAGTTGAAGATTGTTTGGTATCTCTTTATACAGATGTGGAAGGTTTTAATTCAAGTAAAGTACGTCGTTTAATGGGGAACCTTTTAGATCAGGTGGACTTTAAAAAGACTGAAGAAGATGAAGAGGCGCAGTTTGACCCTAAAGCGCCATTAATTATTCCTGATTTTCTACCTGAATGGGTTAGAAAGAAATATGAACTTCCTCTGCGTAGTCTGAGTTTAAAAGAGCTCCATCAGCCATCTGACAATGCAGATCAGGATTTTCATGATAGTACGTCTATGTTTCATCGTCGTATCATTTTTGAAGAATTTTTTTGGTTAGAATTATTTTTGGCTTCACGTAAGGCGGGCTTTAAGAAGTATGCTGCTCCTGAGATGAGGGGAGATTTTTCTCTTGTTAAAGAGTTAGAGAAGAGCTTGAGTTTTGAATTAACAGGGGCTCAGAGAAGAGCTTTTCAAGACATATCGAAAGATATGATGCAATCTTATCCCATGCATCGATTGGTTCAGGGGGATGTGGGTAGTGGAAAGACTTTAGTGGCTTTAATGTCCACTGCTTTTGCCAAGATGAGTGGTTATCAGACTTCTCTTATGGTTCCAACAGAGATTTTAGCTGAACAGCACTACCAAGGAGCGCAAAAGCTTTTAGCTCCTTTAGGTGTTCGAGTAGCTTTGTTAACAGGGCGTATGAAGAGTAAGGAAAAGCAGGAGGTAGGAGAGGAACTGAAAAAAGGGGAGATTGATTTAGTTATAGGGACCCATGCTTTGATTCAAGGAGAGGTGGAGTTTCATCGTTTAGGTTTGGTTATTGTGGATGAGCAGCATCGTTTTGGGGTGGAACAAAGAGGGGGGTTAAAAGATAAAGGAGAGAGTCCTCATTTTTTAGTAATGACAGCAACCCCTATTCCACGAACTTTGGCTATGACTGTTTATGGAGACTTAGATGTTTCGATTATGAATGAGATGCCCAAAGGGCGAATACCTATTGTTTCTCGTGTGGCATATGAGGGAAAGCGTCCTCAAGTAATGAGTTTTTTGGCTGACCAGATTAAGAAGGGGCGGCAGGGCTATGTTATTTATCCTTTGGTTGAAGAGAGTGAACACATGGATTTGAAAAATGCAGTGGATGAGTTTGAGAAGTTACAACAGCGTTTTCCAGAGTTCCAGTTGGGGTTGCTTCACGGAAAGATGAAAACTGCTGAAAAAGAAGAGGTGATGGAGCTTTTTCGTAACGGTGAGCTAAATATTTTGATTTCAACAACAGTTGTTGAGGTAGGGGTAGATGTTCCTAATGCCAATATTATTATTATTGAGCATGTTGAAAGATTTGGATTGTCTCAATTGCATCAATTAAGAGGGCGTGTTGGGCGAGGTGAGCACAAGAGCTTTTGTGTTTTAATGCTGGGGCAGAGTTTTTCTCCAGAGGCTCAGGAGAGGGCCCGTATTATGGAGAGTTCTAACGATGGTTTTAAAATTGCGGAGGCTGATTTGGAGTTACGTGGGCCTGGAGAGTTCTTAGGGACTCGTCAATCTGGTTTAGCGGGTTTTAAAATGGCGAATTTAGTTCGTGATGTTTTGATTTTACAGGATGCAAGACAAGCGGCATTTGAAATATTGAAAAAAGATCCACAGTTGGAGTTTCCTGCTCATGAGCGCTTAAAATCTCAGTTGTTAGATCGTCATGGCCCAGCAGCTTTTGCAACAATGGGGTGATGGGTAAGATAATTGTGCTTTGTGTCTTTGTTCTACTTGAATCTGAATAGCAAGTATAAGAAAGGCTTAGGGGTATGCACTGGAAAGACTGACGATCTTATTGTATAAAGAATCTGTTATTTTAATATAAGTGTATAGAATAAAAAGACATTTAAGAAAAAATCTTTGTGTAAAGAATTAAAAACTCTTCACATGAGAGGCTTTTTTCTGTTAGTTCCTGTCAAAGTCGATTTTGTTCGTATAATTTTATCAAAAGAGCGTGAAATTTTTACTTTATTTGCATAAAAATCTGTGTTTTCTTGTCCCATCTGAATTCAGAGGGGGGGTTCTATATGCGTGTTTTATTAGTCATCTTGGTATTGATGTTCTCAGGACAGCTTTTTGCTGGCAATACTTTGTATTTGAAGTCAGGTAAAATTGAGCCATCAATGGCGAAGATTGGAAGGTCTATCCCCGGACATATTTTTACGAAAGAGATCAGTTACTATATTTTGCAATTTAAGCAGCCGGTAACAGAGGAAGAAAAAACGGAATTGCGACAAGAAGGCTTAAAGTTCTTTCGTTATATTCCTGATGATGCTTTTGTTATAAGAGGGGATTTTCACTCTCTTGAGAGATTGAAGAAAAAATATCATTATATTTCTAATTTTGTTCCTTTTATTGCTGATTACAAGATGAGTGAAGGCCTAAAGGTACAGAGTATTTTTACTTCCCAAAATAATCTTGTTCTCTTGGTGAGGGCTTTTGATAAAGATGTGGTTGATGAAGTGAACCGTCAAGTGTCTCTTTTGCCTAATACTAGGTCGCAAAAGAAGGGGCGTTACTTAACAGTGGAAATTCCTGCGAGTGAAATTTGGAATTTAGCTCAACTACAAGGTGTCGAGTGGATTGAGAGCTTTCCTCAAGTGAAAAGTTTTATTTTAAATGACCTCCCATGGGCAGCTGAGACGGTTTCAGAAAAGGTTATTGGAGACTATACAGATTTAAATGGTTATGAAAGTGGCACGCGTTTAATGGGTTTTGAGGAAGCTTGGGACCGTAGTTTTGATGGATCAGGTCAAATGGTAGGAGTAGCAGACACGGGGTTTGATACGGGAGACATTGACAAGATTCATCCTGACTTTGAGGGGCGGATTTACTCTGGTTATCATTTTGGATTATGGGCGACTTCTTGGGAAGATCCAATGGGGCATGGAACTCATGTTGCAGGCTCTATTGTTGGAACAGGTGAAGCGTCGGATGGTTTGATCCGTGGAGGGGCCTATGGTGCTCAGCTAGTGGTTCAAGGAATGTGGAGTCCGACAATGAAAAGTTTGTCTGTTCCTCCTGATCTTACGGAACTATTTGATCCAGCTTATTCTGATGGTGCTCGTATTCATACGAACTCTTGGGGAAGCCCTATGAACTTGGGGGCCTATGATGAAATGGCAGTGCAGGTGGACGAATACGTGTGGAACAACCCTGACATGTTATTACTTTTTGCTGCAGGTAACAGTGGAGTTGATTTAGATGCTGATGGCCGTGTTGATGGTGGCTCTGTGAGTTCTCCAGGGACGGCGAAGAATATTTTAACTGTAGGCGCTTCGGAAAACTTTGTGGAGTTGGGAGGGTTGCAGCTTCCAGTTGGATTGTTTCCTGATACTGAAGAAATATGGGGAGCTGAGCCTATTGCTAGTGATAGGATGTCGGATAATCCAAATGGCATTGCTGTGTTTAGTTCTCGTGGTCCTGCTTTAGATGGTCGTATTAAGCCTGATGTTGTGGCTCCAGGAACAAATATTCTCAGTATTCGATCGAGTCATGAAACAGCAAGTCCTCTATGGGGAGAGTATAACAAGAGCTATGTGTATTCCGGCGGAACATCGATGTCGACTCCTCTTGTCGCTGGGGCTGCAGCGGTATTACGACAGTACTTGGCTGAAGAGGAAGGAGTTGATGAGCCTTCTGCTGCTTTAATGAAGGCTTTATTGATGCATACAGCGTCAGATCTTTTTCCAGGTCAATTTGGTGAGGGGGGAGAAGAGGCTGGACAGGAAATGCTAACTCCTCGACCCAATAATGAGGAAGGGTTTGGTTTAGTTGATGTAGATAGACTGACGTCTTTATCTAATACGTATTTTGCTGATGATAGACATGGTGTTCGGCAGGGTGCAGATGCTGAGTATGAATTGACTCTTGAAGAAGGCTCTTCTTTACAGGTGACTTTGGTTTATACAGACGCTCCAGGGGCTCCGAATGCTAGTCGTGCTTTGGTGAATGATTTAGATTTAGAGTTGGTAGCTCCTAATGGAATAAGGGTTGAGGCTAAGGATCGTTTGAATAACTTTGAAAACTTGGAGTTTAGTGAGGCGCCAGAGGGGCGCTATCTTATTTATGTAAAAGGGTACCGTGTTCCTCAAGGGCGTGATGGGCGTCAACCGTACTCTCTTGTGATTACGGGTTCTATGGTTGAGTAAAAAGATAATTATTTCACATAAATGAGAGTATTTTTTATAGGGACTTATTTAAGTCCCTTTTTATTTTGGCAAAAATTACATGTAAATGCTGTACCATTGATAGAAAAGTTATTTGATATCAGTTCCTTATAGGTTTGTGAGAATTTTTCAGAAACAGTGGGTGATTTTTTGTAGCATTGAGTCATAAGACAAAAAATGTTATAAGTCAGGGAGCTTGGAAGAGGTTAATCTTCTAATTCCCGGAGGAAGTATGATGTTTCAGATTGGCGATAATGCGGTTTATCCTGGGCACGGTGTGGGCGAAGTAATTGCTATTGAAAAAAAGAACATCATGGGGCAAGACAAGAATTTTTATTCGATCCGCATTGTGGATAGTGGAATGAAGATTTTAGTTCCTACTGATAATGCTGAATCTGTTGGCTTACGTCCAATTATATCTCAAGATCAGGCGACAGAGGTGATTTCTATTTTACAACAAAAAGATGTGAAGATTGATAATCAAACCTGGAACCGTCGTTATCGAGAGTATATGGAGAAGATTAAGACTGGATCTGTTTTTGAGATTGCTGAGGTTTTACGTGATCTTTATGTTCTTAAGACGGGTAAAGAATTGAGCTTTGGAGAGCGTAAAATGCTTGATACAGCCCGCTCTTTGTTATTTAAAGAGTTAACTTTGGCAACGACTCAAGAAGAGCTTTCTCGTCCTGAAGTTTCAGATATTTTTGCTATTTCTTAATTGAAATATACCCGACATTTTTGATTCTTAAACTGCAGAAGACATGTTAACCTATGGTCTAATTGACCAGAGGTTTTCTTATGTCTACTGCATCTAAGGTTCGTGTACGTTTTGCTCCTAGTCCGACAGGTTATCTTCATGTTGGAGGGGCGCGAACGGCTCTTTATAATTATCTTTTTGCTCAACATCATAAAGGCGAATTCATCCTCAGGGTAGAAGATACAGATGAGGTTCGTAGTACAGAAGAGGCTATGAAAATGCAATTGCAAGATCTGCAGTGGCTGGGGCTTCACTGGGATGAAGGGATTGACCTTGAAAGTTTGCAAGATAAGGGAACTAAAGGGCCTTATCGACAGAGTCAGCGCAAAGAAATCTATAAAAAACATGCTCAAGAATTAATAGATAAAGGGTTGGCTTATTATTGTTTTCTCACAGATGGAGAAACAGAAAAGCTTAGAGAGGAAGCTAAAAAAAGAGGGGGCTCTTTACATATTGAATCCCCTTATAGAGATCAGCCTCTAAAAGAGGCTCTTGTTAGGATTGAAAATGGTGAACAGGCAACTGTAAGGTTTAAAATTCCTCAAGGTAAAGATGAGTTTATATTAAAGGATTTGATACGTGGAGAAGTGAGATTTCCTGCAGATATGGTGGGAGATTTTGTTATCCTACGTTCAGGTGGGATGCCCGTTTATAACTTTTGTTGTGCTATTGACGATGCTTTAATGGAGATATCTCATGTTTTCCGAGCTGAAGAGCATTTGAATAATACTTTAAGACAAATGATGATTTATGAAGCCCTTGGTTACCCGCTACCGCAATTTGGACATCTATCTATTATACTTGGAGCAGATAAACAGAAGTTGAGTAAGAGACATGGGGCTACGAGTTGTCATGAGTATAGTGCAAGAGGTTTTTTACCTGAGGCTTTGAATAATTTTATAGCTCTTTTGGGCTGGAGTTCCCCTGGTGAGGAAGAAATTCTCTCAATTGATAAAATGATTGAGGAATTCTCCACAGATCGTTTAAATCCTTCACCAGCAGTTTTTGATGAGGTTAAACTTAAATGGATGAATGGAATTCATTTACGAGCTTTGAATGATGTTGATTTGTGGGATAGGTTGCAGCCTATTTTGAATAGAGAGAAAATTGTAATCAATGGCGAAGAGGAATTTCGCCAGCGTGTTTTTAAGGCTTTTAAAACTAAAATGGAAGTTCTTGAAGATTGTGTGGAGTTATTCAAGCCATTAAGTGATCAGGCATTTTCTATCAGTGAAGATGCTGAGGAAGTTTTTAGCTGGGATAAAACAGGGGATTTATGGCGTGCATGGCAAGGTTATTTAGAAACGTTGCCAGGGGATTACATGTCTGAAGAAGAGTTCTCAGGAGTTTTTGATCGCTTAAAAGCGGAAGTTGGCGTGAAAGGCAAACAACTATTCATGCCTGTACGGGTAGCGATTATTGGGCAACCTCATGGAGCCGATTTGCAAAAGTTAGTTCCTTTGTTAAATAAAAAATCCATGTTGAAAAGAGTTGAAACATGTTTGGGAAAACTTTTTTAAGGTAGATTTTGAGATGAGTATTCGAATATATAATACATTAACACAGAAAAAAGAAAAATTTGAAACTCTTGAGCCTAATAAAGTTCGTATGTACGTTTGTGGTCCTACTGTTTATGGCCTTCTTCATGTGGGAAATTTTCGTGGTGCTGTATTTTTTAATGTTGTTCGTAATTGGCTGGAACACCGTGGCTATGAAGTTCATTATGTTTATAATTATACTGATGTCGATGATAAAATTATTAATCGTGCAAAAGAAGAAAATTGCGATGCTAAAGATATCTCAGAAAAGTATATAGCTGAATTTGAAAAGGACTATCAAGCTCTTGGCCTAAAGCCTCATACTAAAAATCCTAAAGTAACTGAGCACATGTCTGATATCATAGATATGGTGGAGCAGTTAATTACAAATGGTAAAGGGTATGTGACGTCACAAGGAGAGGTTTTATATTCTATCGAAAGTTTTCAAGATTATGGCAAACTGAGTAATCGAAATCCAGAAGATCTAATTGCAGGCGCTAGAGTTGATGTTGATGATAATAAAAGGAGTCCTTTAGATTTTGTTTTGTGGAAGCCAGCAAAAGAAGGAGAGCCTAGTTGGGAGTCACCTTGGGGTAGAGGGCGGCCGGGCTGGCATATTGAATGCTCAGCTATGAATCGTGCTATTTTTGGCGATACAATTGATATTCATGGTGGTGGGGCTGATTTAATTTTTCCTCATCATGAAAATGAAGTGGCACAAAGTGAAGGATGCAGTGAGAAAACTTTTGCTCGTTATTGGATGCATAATAACATGATCACCTTTGGTGGGCAGAAAATGAGTAAGTCTTTGGGCAATATCAAAACAGCCCGCTCTTTTTTAGAAGATTATAATGCCGAGATATTAAAATATTTATTATTATCTGTACAGTATCGTTCTTTAAGTGATTTTTCTGAGAAAGCTATTGAGAATGCAGTTGTAGGCTTGGGACGTGTTTATTCATCTTTATCTGTCGCCCAATCTTATCTTAAAGAAGATGTAGCTAATGTTGAGCCAGATAAAATTTTTGCAGATTTTTTAGATCAAGCTTGGCAAGGGGTTGAGAAAGCTTTTGATGATGATTTTAATACGGCGTTAGCTTTAGGGAAGATTTTTGAGGTGGTAAGGCATTTCAATTATACTTTGCCTAGAGGGAAGAAGACTAATGGTCCTCACAAGGCTATTTCTAAAGCATTTGTAGATTGGATAAGGCAAGTCGGAAGATTTCTTTCCCTTTTTGAGCAGGATAGTCTTGAGTATTTAAAATTATTAGATGAGATGCTTTTACGTCAAAAAAAGATTAATAAGTTGGAAGTTGAGAGCTTAGTTCAGGAAAGGCGAGATGCGCGAGAAGCAAAAGATTTTGTGCGAGCTGATAAAGCTCGAGATCGTTTAGCAGAATTAGGAATTGCTGTTCTGGACACTCCTCAAGGAACGGTATGGGAAGTGGAGAAAAAATAAGAAGAAAGGGCCAGCCCTTTCGTTTAGAGTCCTCTTTTAAGCCTGACGGGGATCAGCCTCAAGCGATAGAGCAATTAGTTGGAAACATTCACAATCAACTAGAGAATCAAGTTCTTCTGGGAGTGACTGGTTCAGGTAAGACTTTTACCATGGCTAATGTTATTGAGAAAACTCAAATGCCAGCACTGGTTTTAGCTCCTAATAAAACCTTAGCAGCTCAATTGTATGCAGAGTTTAAAGAGCTCTTTCCTGATAATGCGGTTGAGTATTTTGTGTCTTATTATGATTATTATCAACCGGAAGCCTATGTGCCTTCAACAGATACTTTTATTGAAAAAGATTCAGCTATTAATGAGCAAATAGATTTAATGCGGCATTCGGCGACTCGTTCTTTATTTGAGCGTTCGGATGTGATTATTGTTAGTAGTGTGTCTTGTATTTATGGGCTGGGGAGTCCTGAAGAGTATTCAGACATGACAATTGAGCTTAAAGTTAATGAAAAGGCACGAAGGGATAAGTTCTTACGTGAATTGGTTAATATTCAGTACAAACGAAATGACATTGATTTTCATCGTGGAACTTTTCGTGTTCGTGGAGATACAGTTGAACTTCATCCTGCTTATGAGGATCGTAAATCTCTTCGAATTGAGTTTTTTGGAGATTATATTGACCGTTTGTCTTGGGTAGATCCTTTGACTGGGCATGTTTTAGAATTAGTAGAAGAAGCGGTTATTTATCCAGGTAGTCATTATGTGACGGGTAAAGAAAAATTAAAGTCTGCTATTAAAACAATTCAAGATGAGTTGCGAGAACGATTGCAGAACTTGAATCAGAATATGAAGTTAGTGGAAGCTCAACGTTTAGAGCAGCGAACTTACTACGATATTGAGATTTTAGAAGAGATGGGTTTCTGTTCAGGTATTGAGAACTACTCTCGTCATTTAACAGGTCGAGATGAGGGGCAGCCTCCTCCAACTTTACTTGAGTATTTCCCTGAGAACTTTATTACTTTTTTAGATGAAAGTCACTTAATGATTCCTCAGCTTGGAGCTATGTATAGAGGGGATCGTTCACGTAAAACCACTTTAGTCGATCATGGTTTTCGCCTGGTATCGGCGTTAGATAATCGACCTTTAAATTTTGAAGAAGTAGAGAGTTTATTGGATAAAGTGATTTATGTTTCAGCAACACCTGGGCCTTATGAATTAGAGAAGAGTGAGGGATTGGTTGTTGAACAATTGATTCGTCCTACTGGTCTTTTAGATCCTATTGTAGAGGTGAGATCTGCTCGGCATCAAGTTGATGATATTTTAAAAGAAGTACGTTTGAGAGTGAAGAAAAAAGAAAGAGTTCTAGTAACAACTTTAACTAAAAAAAGTGCAGAGGATTTAGCAGAGTATTTGGAGTCACTTAAAGTTAAAGTAAAGTACTTACATAGTGATATTAAAACAATGGAGCGTTCAGAGATTATACGTGATTTACGTTTAGGTGTGTTTGATGTGCTAGTAGGGATCAATCTTCTGAGAGAGGGTTTGGATATTCCAGAGGTTAGTTTGGTAGCTATTACCGATGCCGATAAAGAGGGTTTCTTGCGCTCGGAAAGATCTTTGGTGCAAACAATTGGGCGCGCTGCAAGAAACTCTGAAGGGCGAGTGATTCTTTATGCTGATCGAGTGACTGACTCAATGAAAAAGGCAATGGCAGAGACAGCTCGTCGGCGAGAAACTCAAAATAAATTCAATGAAGAAAATGGTATTACGCCTCAAACAATTAAAAAATCAATACGTGATGGTTTGATTGAAATCTACCAGCAAGAGTATGAAAGTCTTGCCACTAAGGCTGGGACTCAAGTGTCCACTCCTAAAGCAGAGTATTTAGCCCAACCGGAGAAGATCCCTAAGGAAATTAAAAAATTACGCAAGAAAATGAAGAAAATGGCTGAAAAATTAGAGTTTGAAGAGGCGGCTAAGCTTCGTGATGAAATTAAGAGGTTGGAATTAATGGAATTAGCGAGCCGTGAAGGAAATCTTGCGTGAGTGAGCGACTCGAAGGTCTAAAGCAGACGATTAAAGACTTTCCAATAACTTCGGGCGTTTATCTAATGAAAAATCGTGCGGAAAAAATTATCTATATTGGTAAAGCCAAGAATTTACGTAATCGCGTGCGTAGTTATTTTAGTCAAAGCAAGGGGTTGTCCCCTAAGACACAGTTTTTAGTAAAAAATATTTACCTTATTGACTATATTCTAACGAAAACAGAGGTGGAGGCTTTTTTATTGGAAGCCTCTTTAATAAAAAAACATCGTCCTCGTTATAATATTCGTTTAAAAGATGATAAGGCTTATCCTTATATCCGTTTTTCTTTAGCTCATGCTTTTCCAAGGTTATATTTATCACGTAAAGTAAAAAATGATGGCAGTGTTTACTTCGGTCCTTATACTAGTGGTCATGCTGTTAGAGAAACTATTAAATTTCTTAATAGTGTTTTTAAAATTCGTGATTGTCGGGATAGTGTTTTTAAAAATCGTCAACGGCCTTGTTTAACTTATGAGATCGGGCGTTGCACGGCTCCTTGTGTGGATAGAGTTTCTCAAAAAGATTATCGCCAAGATGTAGAAAGGTCATTGTCTTTTCTTAACGGAGAGACAGAGAAAGTAATTAAAGAGTTAACAAAAAAAATGTACCAAGCATCAACGGGAGAGCGTTATGAGCAGGCAGCTCGTTATCGAGATTCTGTTAAGGCTATTGAGATAATTTTAGAAAAACAATCTATTATTGAAAACTCGGATAAATTTGATCGCGATATTATTGGTTTTTATAGTCGTGGAGAAGAAGGGGGCACACTTATTTCGACAGTTCATGTGCGAGCAGGGCGAGTTTTGGGTTTACGTTCTTATTATTTACCTATTTTAGATGGAGTGAATGAAGATCCTCGTGATTGGTTGGTGTCATTTATAAATCAATATTATGAAGACAATATTATTCCAAAAGAAGTTTTGTTACCTGTGGAGCTAGGCAGGGATTTGACTATTCTTTTGCAGAATGTGTTATTTGAAAGAAGTGGAGAAAAAGTGTGCGTGCGTTTTACGACGGAAGGAGTGGGGCAAGATCTTGTACAAATGGCTAATAAAAATGCTCGGAGCCATTATGAGAGTTATGTGAGTAAGACTCAAGAGAAAGTGAAGGCTTTAGAATTGATTCAACGAAAGCTGCATTTACCAGATGTTCCATTGAGAATAGAGTGTTTTGATGTTTCTCATTTCCAAGGGAGTGAGACTGTTGCTAGCCAAGTGGTATTTGAAGAGGGGGCTCCTAGCAAAGACCATTACCGTCGTTATCGATTGAGAACGGTAAAAGGGGTAGATGATTATAAATCTATGGAGGAGGTTCTTAGGAGGCGTTTTCAACACTCAGAGTATGATGATCCTCAGTTGGTAGTCATTGATGGAGGGAAAGGGCAATTAGGTGTAGCGGTAAAGATACTTCAAGAGATTGGTAGGGAGGATATTCCAGTTGTGGGATTAGCTAAAGCTCGAGTAGATAGGGGATTTGAGAAAAAAGAAGTGAGTGGGACTGAGGAGCGTTTTTTTCTTCCGGGACGTCAGAATCCAGTGCTTTTTGCGACGGGGTCGGTTGCTTTTCAGATTTTGGTGGGAATTCGTGACGAAGCCCATCGTTTTGCGATTACTTATCATCGCAAGTTGCGCGAGGGAACAAGTTTGGAGAGTGAATTGGATATAATATCAGGCCTAGGCGACAAGAGAGTGAAGATCCTCCTTGAAAATTTTCATTCAGTGGAGGAAATTAAGAGTGCAAGTGTGGAAGAAGTGGCAAAATTACCTACTTTTAACCGTGTTTTAGCAGAGCGAGTTTTGTTACATTTGCAGGAAGAAGAAGAACTTTCAGGACGAGTGAATGAGTGAAGTTGTATTAAAGACCTTATCGAAAGAATGGATTTTAGGGAAAAGTAATTATGTTCTTTTTGCTGAAGCGTTGAAACCATATATAAGAAAATCTGTAGGGGCAGTGAAGTATCCTATAGAGGTCATGACTGATGGGGAAGAGTTAGGGGTTATTTTGCCATCTGTATTAGGGCGTTCTTTATTTGATTGGGATAAAGAAACGAGTGTTCCTCTCATAGAGGCACGTATTTGTTTGTTATACCAATTGGCTCAAGCTATGAGTGAGTTATTTGATCTAGGTTTATTTCATGGGAATCTGCATCCAGAGCTGGTAATTGTAACAGATAACGGAGAGGTTTTGTTACATGAACCAGGCGTGGCTCTTTGTTTGAATAAAACAGTGAAAAGAGAGGCGGTGCTGGGGTCTTTTAATTATTTATCGCCAGAAGTTATAGATCAAAGAGAGTTTTCTGTGCAAAGTGATACTTATGCTTTTGGAGTGATCGCGTATGAGTTATTAACAGGAAGGCACCCCCTTAAAGAAAAAATGGATCTTTTGCATGTGCGCACTGATATCCCTGAAGTGTTGAATTACGTAGTTATGGGATGTTTAAAAACTTCAGCAAATGATCGCTTAGGCTGGTTAGAAGTAATGCAAGGGCTGGAGCAGCTTTTAAAGAGTTCTGGTTTTTGGGGGAAAGAAAGGGTACTTTGTCAAATGACCTTGAGTAAATCAGATTTACAAGGGATTTTAAAAGAGAAAAAAAATACTTTGTTATTGAAGATCTATGATTATCTGTCTGAAAGTGGAGAGATAGCTATCAAGAATAAAAATCATCTCTATGGTTTGTTAGCTGAATATAAGAACCTTTTTTCTGTTGATGAAGAGCTAGAGAGAATTTATGAAATTCTAGCTGATCGATATTTAGGGAGTGGCTCGAAAAAACTTAGAAAAGGATGGAGGGGGTCTAAAAAAATGGCCATCCTTTTGCTTATATTAGTAGTGCTTTTGGTAATTATTTTATTTTTATTGTAAAGAAAAATCTTGAGTTTTAGTACGTATTCCACAGGATGAGCAGTGCCCCTCTTCTTTGACTAATTGAGTGTTATAGTCGTGTTGATGTGTGAAATTAAGCTCTGTACCACAAAGAGGGCAGTGATTGACTTCGTCAATAAAGGCGAGGTGTTTATTGTCGAGTTTCTCACTAGTGATTTTATTTATTGAAATATTAAGGATTTCCATTTTAGCCCCTTTTAATTGTGTTTGTATCATTGTCTGACTGACATAAAGCTTCTCGTCTGTGATAGAGGATTGCTTGAGTCAAAATGAGACAGAGGAAAAATATCTAGTCCAATAGAGGAGGAAATTATGACCTAGTTGGAGGGCTTGACTTAGATGAGTGTGGTGTTTCACCATATAGATATAACTCATTAAGTAAGGGAGCTGAGAGGGTGAAGGGTAAATTGAGAGAAATTATTTTTGAAGCTGAAACTCCAGCTGGGAAAATGTTTGATATTGCGTTGCTAGTCCTCATTTTGTTTAGTACGGGTCTAGTCGTTTTGGAAAGTGTCCCTCATATTCATTCTGAATATGGAGTTTTATTACAAAGAATAGAATGGGTGATGACAGTACTATTTACTATTGAGTATTTGGTAAGAGTTTATTGTATTACACGTCCGAGATTTTATATTTTTAGTTTTTATGGATTAGTTGATTTAATGGCAGTTCTTCCTAGTTACTTAAGCCTATTTATAGTAGGGAACTATTCTCTCACCGTTATTCGAGCTTTGAGACTATTGAGGATTTTCCGTATTCTCAAATTAGGAAGATTTTTAATTGAGGCTAAAGAGCTAAGAGTGGCATTAAAAGCAAGTCGTTATAAGATTGTTGTCTTTCTCTTTTTTGTAGCAGTTTTGGCATTGCTTGTTGGTTCATTAATGTATCTTGTTGAGGGAGATAGAGGGGGCTTTACTAGTATCCCTAAAGGTATCTATTGGGCTATTGTGACAATGACTACAGTTGGTTATGGAGATGTGGTGCCCGTTACAGCAATAGGGCAGTTTATTGCATCTTGTTTGATGATTATTGGTTATGCTATAATTGCCGTGCCGACGGGTATTATTTCTAATGAAATTGCTCAGGCTTTTAAAAATGCTCAATCAGAAAACACTAAAGTATGCCAAAGCTGTAGTCATGAAGGTCATGACTCACAAGCTGTGTATTGTAAGATATGTGGTGAAAAATTAGGGTGGTCAGTAACTTAAAGAGCCTGTTATTGTTTAATTTTTTATAAATGAAGTGGTCTTCGGTGAAATATAGACTTAGATCTAGCGGGAATGAAATCTGATTCACCGATACGTTAGTGTAATAAAAAGAATTACTATAGGTTGGTAAGTATGAGAAATATTTTATTCCGATATATCCCCATGATTTTTGTACTGGTGGCCTTAAACTCCCATGCAAAGATGTCACAAACTGAAAAAACAGCTCTAGTGAACAAGTGGTTAGAAGTAACTTTCAATAAGCGTTCAAAATCTAGAAGTAATATAATGTCAAAAGTAATGGCCCAGTTATCAGATAGGGATCGATTTGTTTTTAATAAACATCTTTCGAGAAAGAGGAAAGGGCGGGTTTATGCAAAAGGAAATACGTTACTCTATGATGTTAACGGACGTTTATACTCTTTTAAGATTCAAAAAAATATAAGCACTATCATTGTAAATGGCGTAAAAACGATTAGTTATGATAAAGATAATATTTGGGTATCTATAAGAAAAGCATTTAGAAAAAAGAAAAAAACGGTTTTTTTGTGGAATCCTTTTGTAATAGACACCGCATTTGCTGATTTTGATGTTAGTCCGTTATTTGAGGATGGAGTATCGGAAGAACTTTTTACATTTACTGCGGTTCAGAATTTTATTCCAATGGATGTTGATAGAAATATTTCTATTATATTGAAGGAAGCAGGCTATAAGGGAGACTTGGGTCACCCCCTGGAGCTACTTCTTGGTGACGATGCGGAAAGGGCAAGTGTTACCTGTGATAGTAAAAAGACTCCTCCGTCTTTATCGGGAAAGTTCCCAATCCCTGTTGATGGAAAATCTAAAGAATTACCAATTAGGTATGAATCAAATAAGTTGAAAATGTCCACTAAAGGTTTAAAAGGCACTTCATCAAGAGACATGGCTGTTGAGTTTACACAATATAAGAGAACTAAAGGCGAACAAAAATCATGTGTGAAGAAGTATCGTCGGATGGCTAAGGGCTATAGGGAGACGGCTATAATATATGATAATATAGCTAAGGAAGACGGGAATCTAGCTAATATTCATAGTGAGAGCAAGTTTAAGGAAACGTCAGCTGGGGCTAAGGAGCAGGCTGAGGAATATAGGGCTACGGCTAAAATATACGATGGCATGGTTAAGAAAGGGTGTCTTGAAGACCAATTGGGCATTAAAGCTAGCGAATGTAAAGGCTGCACATCAGTATATGGTGTTGTTGGAGAGGTTGCTAATACTCAACAGTTAGAAAAAAAACTCATGGAAGCTGCAGTTGAAAAATCTAATATTATGATTAAATTTAGGGACAAATATAATTTAAAAGAAGAGAATGAAATTGGTGACTACAAAGACCTTAAAATAGGTAGAAAGTTAAGTGAAATACAGAAACCTCTTGAGAAGCTTAAAGGTGTTGAGAGGCCTGAAGGTGTTAAGCAACTTAATAAAGGGCTATCTAACCTAGAGGAAGATCGTATGATAAAAGACTTCCCTAGTGATCTAGAAAAATATCGTAAAGAGCTAACAGAAAAAGAAAAAGAAATTTCTATTCTAAGAGGAGAAATCAACAAAGATCTTGATAAAGCAAAAAAAATACTAGCCGATCGAGCACTTTTAGCAGGATATCTTTCTGATTGCTGCGCGGATAATGAATGTAAAGCTAAACTTTCTGAAGGAGCTGACGGTAAGATTTTTCCAGCCGGGAAAAGCGAGGCTACTCAGTAACTTGAGTATTCCAATAGAGGTTTAATTTCATCTCCAGCACTAAGGGTGATCACTTTAGACTTAGCTATGCTTAAGTCACTTTCGAATAAACCCTGCTAAAGGGTGATCTTTTATAGGTTCTTTTGATGCAATCGGATGTTCATTTAAAACTTTAAGAAGTGCCTCTCGTATCACAACGCCTCCGAACTAATATTCAAACATATTGTGTCGAAGTCATCACTTTGAAACTCCAATATGGTCCAGCAAGTGCATATGGATGAACCCAGGATTCAGTGAACATTCAGCGCAAATTCAGTAAATGCTGGGAAATGAGTTGAAACAAATTGAAATGCTAAAAAATCAGAACAATTCTGAGTGCATAAGGCATTGGTTAATGATTTTAAAAACTTAGAAATTGGGGATTCAGGCTTGAAGTAAATTGGAGGTGGTGGCCGGATTCGAACCGACGTCGACGGATTTGCAATCCGCTGCCTAGCCTCTTGGCTACACCACCAGATAAGAATGTAACCAATGTTTTAACCTGAGGAACTGCTTGGCGTCAATAGGAAGGTTAAAGAAAATAGCTAGAAAATTCAAGAAGTTAGGATGAAAGGTGCTTGTCTGCTTCTTTCTCTACTAAGAGGGCAATTCCTATATGTTCGCAGAGTAAATTATAAAAGTCTTTACGATGGATTTTCATAATTAAACTGTCTTCTAGGGTTGTTACTGTTGCGGTCCGTGGAACTTTTTTGATGAGAGCTACTTCACCAAAGAAATCACCCTCCTTGAGCTGAGCTATCTGGGTATCATTTTTGGAGACACTTACTGCTCCTTTGACGATAACGTAGAAAGCATCTCCAACCTCTCCTTCTTTGATAAGAACTGTAGACATTTTTTTATTTGAAAAGTGTCCTAACGAAGTAAAAAGGTTAAGTATCTCTTGAGGAAGTCCTGAGAAGATATCGTTTTTACCCAGCGACTGATTGATGCGAACTTGCTGCTTTAAAAAAGAATAAACATCGGAAACACTACTCATGCCTTGTTTTTTTTGATCCAGCTTCATTTTATCAATATTGATGACAAGTATTTCACAATCTGTCTCAGCAATTATGTCAGCCGTTCTTGGAATATTAAAAAAAGCACCATATTCACCAAAAAGACTTCCTTTGCCAAGAGAGGTTATATAGCGGGGGCTGTTATCTTGAAACTTAGTATAAACTCCTGCCTTGCCCGACAGGAGAAGAAACACTGTTGTACTGTCAGTGCCTTGACTGATAACTTTAAGATTTTTTGGGAATTTTCTTATTTTCCAATACTTCGAGAGGGACTGGATCTTCATAATTGAGACCCCCTGAAAAATAGATTTTTCGCTTAATTGCTGAGCTATCTGTTCATTTGTGATAGATCCTTGAATTTTTATTGGGCGTAAATCTGCAGAAGAAAGGTTCTTCAAGCCAGAAAGCTCTGTATCTGTTCGATTAGCTTTCACTGAAGGGTGATAGCTAGCATCAATCCCGTTAATGACTTCCTGCCAATTAGTTAGAAAAAGTTGATTAGCCATGTGTTCAGCTAATTTTAATAATCGACGAAAACTAAGATTCTGCTCAGAACTATAAATAGCTTTTGCTATATCTGTAAAAGTGTTTTCTCCATTAAAGTAATCGAGTAAACCATAGAACTCTATAGGTAAAGTAAGCAGGTGATCTGGTTTCTCTTTAGAGGAGCAAGTAAATGAATGAGCTTCTGTGCAGACATCAAAAGGGATTATTTTTGGGCGTATTTTTTCTAATTGAGCCATAAAGACATTGTAGAATGTTAAGAATTAAATAACCACCTTAATCTGGACGAAAGTGGCAGAAAATTTGTTGAATTTTAAAGTAATTCTACTATGTTTAAAGAATGGATCCCATTACTCAAGGCCTTCTAGGTGCAGTAGCGGCACAGGTTTTTTGTTGTCGATCAAAAGATGTAAATGACCCCCGTGTACAAGAGCGGGCGCCAGCAGTATGGTGGGTGGCGGCCCTTAGTGCCATGGCTCCAGATTTAGATATTTTATTCGGATTACACGAAAACCCAATGATTGGCTTGTTTTTTCATCGCCATTTCACTCACTCTTTCTTCTTTGTGCCTATAGGAGCATTGTTTTTAACAGTTTTGCTATGGACTCTTTATAAAAAACAAATTTCATTCCGTTTTTATTATAAAGTAACTTTTATAGGGATGGCGACTCATGGCCTTCTTGATGCCTGCACTGCTTATGGAACATTGTTGTTTTGGCCCTTTTCAACAAAACGAGTGGCCTTAGATGTTTTGCCTATAGTAGATATTTTATTTACTAGTATTCTATTTTTAGGTTGTGTTTATACACATAGAGCAAAGAAAGTTAGAGGGGCTTTATTGGCGTTACTTTTAGTTTCTCTGTACACTCTTTTTGGATTTTGGCAAAGTAATCAAGCTCAACAAATGCAGCGCTATTTTGCAGAAAAAAGAGGGCATCAAATAGAGAAGTTTAGAGTTACTCCGACGTTAAACAATTTATTTTTATGGAGATCTATCTATGCTTATCAAGGAAAGGTATTTGCTGACTCTATGTATGTTTTGCCCGGCAGGGAGAATCAGTTTACAGAAGGTGAGTCTCAGGATCTTTTAGAGATAGAAAACTTTGCTAACTTATCAGGTGAACTTTATGGCGATATTCGGAAGTTTTACTGGTTTGCAGACGATTGGGTGACAGGGAATGAAAATTTAATTCTTGATGCGCGTTACTCTATATTAGCTCATACAGTATCTCCTATGTGGGGGCTTAAGATAAAGGATGGTTATCTTAGTCGCTGGCGAGAAGGGGGAGAAAAAATAAAGACAAAGAGGATATCACTTCTTTTTGATATTTTATTTGTTCCTTGGGGAAAAGCACTAGGATTGGTCCATTAAATCATTAGAAGGATTAGGTGGTAGGCTTTCTACATGTAAAGTTTGTGTCGGGAATGCAAAGTTAATGTCTAATTTTTTAGCTAATTTAAGAGTTGCGATGAAAATATTCTGTCTTTCTGAAAGTTCTTGAGACCAATTAGGGACATCTAAAAAGAAATATACTAAAATATTCAGACTTGAATTCCCATATCCATGAAAACAAATTTCATAGTTATCTTTAGCTGTATGAGGGTGGGATAAAATAATTTCTTTTAATCCGTCAAGAAAGGCTTCGATTCTTTCAGGAGGAGTGTCATAAGTAAGGCCTAAGACACTACGAACTCTTCGATATTTTCTCATTCCCATATTGTCGATATTTTCATTGGCTAATTGTGCATTTGGAATAGAAACTTCAGAGCTATAGAATGTTTGAATACGTGTAGAGCGGAAACCTATTTCCTGGACTATTCCTTCTACCTTGCCTGAGACGATCCAGTCTCCTACTTTAAAAGGCTTATCAAGAATGATCATAATAGAACCGAATAAATTGGCAGCAGTATCTTTCGCTGCCATGGCAAGAGCTAACCCCCCTAGGCCTAGTCCAGCTAGCACAGAGAGAACGTTGACCCCTAAATTTTGTATGGCAATCAGCGCCCCCAAGACAGTCACTGATACTTTTAAAGATTTTCGTATAAGAGGGACTAATTGGTCATCTAGAGGGAAATCAGTTTTCTGAGCTTTTTCCTCTAAGTAATCAGAGAGTAAAGTTGCTAATAAGTAAGACACACGAATAAGGGATATACTGATAAGAATCTGTAAACCAAGTAGAACAAATTGTCGTAAGAAGCCCTCTAGTTGCAAGATCTCTACAGCAATGTACCAAAAACAAGTTGTCGCTATGAGTGAAAAAGGCTTCTCGATAGCGGCAAAAAAGCGATCATCCCAACGTGTAATTGTTTTGTGAATTCCCTTTTTTATAAATGAAAGAGAGAGGCTGGTTAAAATACGTATAATGCCACCAAGGAGTAGGACAATTAAAATACCAATCCATTGCCAGTTGTACAGGCCGAGGTTTTTGTTCTTAGCCCAGGAGGGGATGATCTTATGAATGAGAGATTCTTTATAGTAAGCGCCTTGACCACTTCTTGATAAATATGGAAGGTGGCGGACTTTTTGGAAAAACTCCCTAGCTTGATCAATGGTATTAGGGCTGAAAAGCCATTCTCCGGTGTGCTCTCCGCTGTCGACTTTGGCAATACGAATGTTTGTGTTTTTTAAACGCCAGAAGTTTTTCCCATCCATATCTTCAGGAACTTTTTTGTAATCTATGATGATTACACGATCTATAACTTCTTTTAATAAAATGGCAATTTCTTTGCCTGTTTCTTGGCGAAGAAGATAGGGGACATTTCTCAAATCTAAGCAAGCAATGGCTCTGGTGAGATCCTCTTTTAAGTTAGAGTTATTTGTTTTAACGCCTTGGCGATAATGATTCATGGCTTCCATGAATGTACTAATTGTATCTCTTGGGTTATCAGCTCGGACTGGCCGTAATGGATTGGCTCCATGAATTTGAAAATTCATAATAATTAAAAAGAAAAAGATTAAGCAGCGGATCATGAAAGCCTCTTTTTTTATATAAAATCCCTTCTTATTCTGGCAAATATAGAGAAAAAATCAATATTGATCTTTAAGTTTTTTTAGATGGGAGAAGATATTTAGAGCAGTTTCTGATGGCATTTTCAGAGCTGAAGCGACTTCTGGGAAGTCAGACCTAAGAAAAGGGTTAATCTTCTTTTCTTGACCAATTGTTGTAGGAATAGTGGCTTTTTGGTTATTACGCAATTTGTCCACTTTCTTTTGGAAGTTTTTGAGCTCTTTATCATTTGGAAAAATAGATAGAGCAAAATTGACATTATTCAGAGTATATTCATGGGCACAGTAAATAAGGGTCTCATCAGGTAGTTGTCTGAGTTGACAGAGGCTTTCCCACATTTGCTCAGGAGAGCCTTCAAAGATCCGTCCACAGCCACAAGAAAAAATAACATCACCACTGAATAAGGATTTTAATTGCGGGGAATAATAGGCGCAATGACCTAAAGTGTGGCCTGGAACAAATAAAACCTGTATTTGCAGTGACAAAAGTTCTATTTGATCTTGATGGCGACACGTGCGATGGATGCCAGGGATTCGGTGTTGATCATCTTCATAGCCAATAATTTCACTTTTAGGAAAGCTATCTACAAGCTCAAGGTTTCCTTCGACATGATCTTGATGATGGTGAGTATTTAAAATATAGGAAAGAGAGAGAGAATTTTGCTCTAAAAAATTTTTGACAGTTTGAGCACAGGCAGGATCAATAACGATGGCAGATCGGGTAGATGAGTCAGTAATTACGGGAATGTAATTATCACTGAGAGCTGGCAAGAGATGTATTTCATAACGATCCATATAAGGAGTTTAATCAAAGAGTTTTTAAAGATAAACTTAATTCCACTATATTCTTGCGACAAGGTGCTTTTCCTTGGTTATATGTGTGTTTTTTAGGGTTTAAAGATGGTTCGATGGCTTTTTAGGTTAATAGGATGTGATCGCCTAGCTGGACAAGTTGGTTTTTCCCAGACATAATAAAAAGACGTTAAGTCACTGATAAGGAGAGAATACGATGGCACCTCAAGAGATCGTAAAGAGTTTTATAAATGATGTAGAGCATTTATCAAAGAAAGACTATGGTGATTTTAAACGTCGAGTTGGTTTAGATATAGAGGCTATGGAAAATCGTTTAGGTGATCTGTCAGAAAATTCAAAGAGTGTTATTAATTCCATGAAAACAGACCTTTTGTATGTAGGGCAAAAAGATGTGGAACGAGGACGTTTAAACATTCTTAATAGAGCTCAACAGCTTTTGCAAAGCTATCAATAGAGATTTTATGAATGATATCAAAGAGGTTTCCGTAGAATTAAAAGGGCGGGATCATATTGAAATTCGTATAGAAGTTAAAGGTGATGACATTGTTCAGTCTCGAGTAAAAGCTTTGGGCTGTTTAAGTCACTTAAGGTTAGTAGATCAGTGGCGCACTAAGATTGTAGGTAAGCTTTCAAAGGTTCCTTTGCCTGAGGGAAATCACCACAGCGAATTACTTTTGCGAGAGGCTCTTTTGAAGTTAAAGGGAGAGTGGATGCCTCCTTATTCGGAAGAGGAGATCTGTCATTGTCGAGTGATCTCAACACAGGTCGTTGAGCAAGCGATTGTTGAGGGGGCTCATAGCTGTGAGCAAGTAAGTGGTTTAACGACTGCAAGTACGGCTTGTGGAACCTGTAGAAGTGATGTTGAGGGTCTTATTAGCTATAGACTACAGAATCACTAGATTTTCTTTATAGGTATATTTTTAAGTGTGATTGGAAAGGCTTGGTTGTCGAAATATCTTTCAAGTATTACTTGAAGTTTCTGCGCCAAGAGCCTTTGCGCTGCCTAGACCTGTTTGTGGTGAGGCCGTGGTGTTTTTATTCATTACTTAAGAGACTTGTCATATGTTTGATGATCGATGTTTTTAGTTGTTCGTAAGGGCCTCTGATATATGCTCCTGCGGCAAATTGATGGCCTCCGCCTTCCAGGGTTTCGGCAATTGGAAGAACGGGAAAGCGTCCTTTCGAGCGCAGGCTGACCTTGTATTCGTCAGGAGCATCTTCACGGAATAAAACAGCCCCTTCAAGACACTCTATATTCATAATCATATCGATAACATCTCTGGCTTCCTCTGGTTTCAAATTGTGGTCAAGAAGGTCTTGAGTGCGAATTTTAAGAACAGCTAATCTTTTGGTGTCAAAGTATTCTATATGACCGAGAATAGTTGAGAGGAAAGCTACCTTCTCAGTTGTATAGTCGCTAAAAAGATAGCGGTGAACTTCGTCTGGGCTGATGTTGTATTTTAATAAAATAGCAGCGATTTCATGACTACGTGAAGAGTCGCGGACGAATCGAAATAGCTGTGTATCAAAGACAATACTAGTGTAGATAGCCCGGCAAATATCCTTATCTAAAGAAATCTCAAGGGCTTGAATGAGGTCAAAAGCCATTTCGCCAGTGCTGGCTGCTTCTATGTTGATCCATGAGCCCTCTGTTGGCTTGGGACCATCTTTAAGTGCTGGATGATGATCTACGAATAAAATATTAGTACAATGCTTTTTTAAATCACTGTAAAGCGGTTCAACTAGGCGATGGTCATTGGTATCGAAGACAAGGGCAAGATCTGTTTTCTCTATGGGAGAGAACTCAGAATCATGGTATTGGATAAATTGATTTGGTTCAAGATAACGGTATTTTCTAGGAGTAGAGTCCACATTGATAATGCGAACGTTTTTCCCCATTTTTTTTAGAGCATGGTAAATAGCAAGTTCAGCCCCTAGTCCATCGCCATCGCATTGTTTGTGTGTTGTCAGTATGAGAGATTGTGCTTGGTGAATTTTTTCGATGAGTGTTTTCAATCTTACGCCTTTCTGTATTGGTCATAGTTGAGTAAATGGTTATCGGTTTTTCATATTACTTACTAGAGATGAGCGCCAAATATTCCTAGGCCAGCAGTCGCTAGACCAAGGAATGAGAAAAAACCAAATATATCGGTGAGTGTTGTGACTAGAACACCGCTTCCAATAGCAGGGTCACGGCCACTTTTCTTTAAGTAAATAGGGACGAGTGCTCCAATAATAGATGCGATAAATGAATTAAGAATCATGGCGATGCAGATTACAATAGCGACAAGAAAACTAGATTTCCAGAAGTAAACTAAGATACCTGTAGAAAGTCCGATAATGAGACCGAGAGTAGTTCCTACATAGGATTCTTTTAGAATGGCTTTACGGATGCTAATAAAATCAAAATCTCCAGTAGCAAGCCCTCGAGTAACAACAGTGAGAGTTTGGACGGCGGTATTGCCACCTAATCCTGCGACAATATTATTGAGAGAGGCTAAAACAATGAGCTGGCTCATAGTTCCTTCAAATAGGCTAACAACCGAGCTAGCGATTGCAGCCAGAAATAAATTGAGAAACATCCAGGGGAGGCGGCCACGAATACTAGTTTTAGCAGGGCTATAAACTCGGTCTCCCTCTTGTAGCCCGGCAGAAGCATAAATATTGGCAGTGGCCTGCTCCTCGACGACATCAAGAATATCATCGACAGTAATGAGTCCCACAAGTCTATCTTCTTTGTTGGTTACGGGAATTGCAATGTAGTCGTAATGGCTAACAATACGAGCGACTTCCTCCTGGGTACTATCGGGATGAACAGTAACAAGATCTGATTTAAAGAGTTTCTGTAGAGGGGTTTCAGCTGGAGCTGTGGCCAAAGCTCTAAGAGATATAATTCCAACAAGGCGCCTGTCTTCGTCTACACAATAGATGTAGTAGATGGATTCCATTTGAGCGCGTTTACGCAACTCAGCAATTCCTTCTGCGGCGGTGAGATGGCTGTTGAGTGCAAAAAACTCCGTATGCATTAGTTGTCCGGCTGAGCCATCTGGGTAACTTAGTAATTGACGCAGTTTGTCTCTTTTGGCTTCATCTAGCTGATCAAGAAGTTGTTGGCGGTCTTCTTCAGGGAGCTGTTTTAAGAAGTATGCAGCGTCATCCTCTGCAGATCTTCTACAGATGGATAAGAGTTTAGGGTTATCTAGTTTTTTCAAGACTTGTTTAAGTTGCTGCGCTGGAAGCTCCATAAGAGTGATAGAGGCGCGATTAATAGAGATAAGAGCGTCTACGAGTAATCGATTTTCCCTGTCATTGAGTACAGAAAATAATGAGGCAAGATCAGCTGGAGGTATTTTAAGTAGTATTCCTTGTAGGGGGCGACTGTTGCGTCCAACGAGAAGCCTTTTAATAATGGAGATATTTGTTGGATTCAGATTCAAAACAGCCTCTAATCGTTGTGTTTATATAAAAATTCCACTATAATGCCTCCTCGGTTGAGTTGAATCCGAGAATTTTTATTTCTAACTAACCAGTCGATGATTTAGACTTGAATTTGGTTATTTTAGAAGTAGGCTTATTATACATTCAGACTCTTGTTAGGGCTATCATTTCTTTAGTGTTTTTCGCCCTGTGAAGTCTGAAAAATTAGTGTTGCAAGGAGAATTGAATATGGCAGGAGATAATTTACCAATTACAGTTTTAGGTAAGGGGTTGCTAGAGACAGAGCTAAAGAAGTTGATCTCGGAAGAGCGTCCTTCCGTTATTAAGGCTATTGAAGAAGCTCGTGCTCATGGGGATTTAAGTGAAAATGCTGAGTACGATGCTGCCAAGGAAAGACAGGCTCTTGTTGAAGGGCGTATTCAGGAAATCCAGGGTAAGTTAGCTGGTGTTGATGTTATTGACCCTAGTAGAATCAAGTCAGAGACAGTAGTTTTTGGTGCCCATGTAGTTGTTCAAGACTTGGACGCAGAAGAAGAGAGTACCTATCAAATTGTAGGAGTCGATGAGGCTGATGTTAAAAAAGGTAAGATTTCTATTATCTCACCTTTAGCAAGAGCCATGATTGGTAAAAAGAAAGGAGATGATTTCGTTCTTATTAGCCCTAAAGCTGAGAAAGAATACGAAATTATGGATTTTTATTTTAAGTAACCAATGATAGTTTATCGAGCGCAAAAATGGCCAGAGGAAAGATTGTTACCTAAGCGGCAATGGCATCGTGGTGGGAGTTTAGGTTTACCAGAGAACACTTTGCAGGCATTTAGAGAAGCTAAGAGGCTTGGAGCTGAGATGGTGGAACTGGATGTACGAGTGAGTTTCGACGGAACCCCTTATGTTTGCCATGACATAGATTTGAAGAGAGTTTTTTCTTTAGATATAAATGTTGAAGAGTCCTCCGATAAAGAAATTGAAGAGTTAAATGTTATCTCCACTCTTAAGAAGGTCTTGTTAGCACGAGATATTCCTGATTTTTTGAATATTGAAGTCAAATCGGAAAAGCTTTTTGATAAAGTTCGTGCCGAAAGAGTAGCTAAAGTTATTCGTGACTATGGTGATGAGAAAGTTATTTTGTTTTCTAGCTTTAATCCAATGGTGCTTTTTTATCTCGCAAAGCTTCTGCCAGAAGTCCCTAGGGCTTTGTTAATTGGAGGCACTGAGAAAATGCCTTGGATTTTGCGGTCACCTCTTTGGACTTATGTGGCCAAGGCTCATTTAGTTCATTTAGAGCATACTCTGTGCAGTCAGCAGGTTGTGAATCATTGGCGAAATCGAGGTTATAAATTAGCAGCTTGGACTGTGAACGATTCTTCTCGGGAAAGTGAATTATTCGATATGGGGCTGGATAGTGTCATTTCTGATCTTACTAATCCTGTTTAATTTTCTTGCAGGACCTCAGGGTAGCACGTTTTTTGTAAGATAGTCGAAATATTTATTTTAAAAGTCATGCTTTGGTAGAGGTTTTATACTGATAGTATCAAGGTTCTTTATTTCAAGATAGAATGGGGGCATCTGAGGGGGAATTAATGAGAGGAAACAGTTTGTCTTTCTTTTTTTGTGTATGGATATTATTTGGCGGAGTGGCAAAGGCCACAACTCATTCGGGACAGTATTTGATCCCTAAGCCTTATAAGAGTTTATTGCCTTTAGGCTTCGACATGACAAAAGCTGAAATAATAGGGGATTTTTGGAAGGTTCGGCTAGATTTGGATGTGGTAGAATCTTTTACGGCAGCCTTGCACGGCAAGAAATTTGGCTGTGGAGGTTTTTTTGAAATTTCAGGTGAAGATGTGAAAACCTTCTTTGCTAAAAAATGGGAAAAACCTTTTACTAAACGTTCAATTAAATATCTGACAGAAAGTCGACGGGTGTCTTTGATTGTAGATAAGTCTTCTTACGTAGAGGCTTTAGAGAAAATTACGAGTTTTTCAGATCGTTCAGCACGTACTGAATCTGGGCGCAAAGCAACAGAGTGGTTTGTAACGGAGATGAAGGGCTTGGCTAAGTTCCACAATCGTTTGGAGGATTTGGAAGTTCATACGGTGGAAACAGGCTCTGGTTATACTCAAGACTCTGTTGTTGTTAAGCTTAAGGGGCGAGACGGAAGCCTACCAGGAGTTTTGGTAGGAGCTCATATGGACACTTATGCTCGTAATAAGCCAGGCGCTGATGATGATGGGTCAGGCTCAGCGGCTGTGATGGAAATTTTCCGTTCAATCCTAGTTTCAAAATTGAAATTTGAAAAAGATCTTTATTTTGTTTTCTATGCGGCTGAAGAATTAGGTCTTGTAGGCTCTAAGCGTGTGGTTAAGGAATTTGTTCAAAAAGAAATTCGTTTAGATGGAGTACTACAGCTAGATATGATTGGTTACCGTTCTCCGAGAAATGATAAAGCTATGTATTTTGTTGAGGATAATGTGAGTATGGAGCTAACAAATTTCACTAGAGATTTAGCTATTCAAGTTGTAGGTTTGGAAAGTTCTCAATTGGGTCGAACAAGATGTGGTTATGCTTGTTCTGATCATGCTTCTTGGGACCGCAAAGGGTACTCGGCTGTATTGCCATTTGAAGCGACATCAAGGACTTACAATCCCAAGATTCATACAGGTAGTGATGTTATTGACAGGCTAGATATGGATCACGCCATGAACTTTGTACGCTTAGGGGCTGCATTTATGACAGAGCTAGGTAGTCCTATAGTGTCTTGCATTAAATAAGGCATTTGTTATAGATAAGAATTAGCTCCAGTATCTATACATCGGTTTGTCTCTTATTTTAATTGGATGATGTTATAAATAAAAGTAGATGAAGGGTATAGTTTTTTTAATATTATACCCTTTTCTAGTGCACGATTTTTTACCAACTTCCACGCCAAGAAATACTCTTAGGTAAACTCTGCCTAGGGCCTTGATGTGATTTGATTAGCTTTACGTGGGTATTTGCCCATCTTGTCATAACCTCTGCTTCAACACTGTTGCGGGATCTTGTGAGGCCAGTGGGTGCTAGTTTTTTTAAAGGGACTCGAACAACAGTGTTTCTAAAGCAAAATCTTCTATCTTTGTAAGGAGATTTTCTCTTACAAATAGCCCGACCTTTACGCCAAATTTTTAAATGTAGATTTGCGTAATTTTTCCCATGCAGGATTTCCCAAGCTGAATCCAGGAAAAGTTCTTTTCGTTTCAGTGAAACTGAAGATAAAGTTTTCCCTAGATATAGATTCTTTTTCTTATAGTCAGCCATTTCAGGGCTATGAGAAAGTATGAAGTTACGATACAGAGATGAGAAAACACTTCGTGAATAGTTGATAGATTGAGCACAATGGCTACCTGAGTTTAATTTAATTACTTTTACGTAAGGATTAGGTGAGTGTAATAATTTTCGTTCTAGCTTTTTGGTATTGTCATTATAGAGAACAGTAGGGTCATTTTGAGAGCCAATAACAAGAGTAGGGGTTTTGTTAGAGGAGAGATTGTCTAAGTAATTGTTTGTTTCCCAAAAGTGAGATTTGTTGTCGATTACTGTTTCTTTAAAAGGAGAGAGAGGCCACTCTATATCTTTTTCTTGGTAATTATCTACAGCTAAAGTAACTATGGCTTTTTTGATGTTTTGAGGTTTTTCATCGTCAACATCTGGTAGCATCTCTCTGAGCCCAGGAACAAATGGGTAAGCTTTTTTTATGACACTTCTAACAAGATAAGCAAAAATGTTACGTCGAATAGATTCGTTGAATGATTTGTGTAGTGTGTATTCTAAATCTACAACAGGACACATAGCAATAATACTATTAATCTTTGGATAACTTCTATCTCGATAGGAGTTAAATAAGCCGGCAAAGAGTGCTCCATGACTTGCCTTGCTGACAGCAGATATGTGAAAACTAGAGATTCTTTTAGATAAAGTTGGATGATTATCAAGTAGTTTAGCTGTTCTTAAAAATTGCATACCTTCATCAAACCCACCCAGAGCGATACGGTGGTTGTCTCTGTGAAAATATGAACCAGTGCTATTGCCTAGGAAAAGTACATTAAAAGGAGCTTCATCAAAAAAATGCATAAGCATCATTTTTCCAGAAGTGTTGCTATCTGCATCACAAAACATTCCACAGCGAGCAATGACCATAGGACGAGGGGTACGGCTTCTTTTTAGACCTAAGAAACCACGAACAATAGTGCCATCTTCTAAAGTGAGTTTAACAGGTTTGATAGAAGGGTTTTCCTGGAAGTTGTAACGGACCTTCAGGAATTTTAGAAGAGTTAGGTATCTATTTCCATCACTCTGTAATAAGTCATTATGACATCTTTTTACAAAATTTTTAATAGCTGTTCCCTGTTTTCGAAAGGAGTCTTTATTTTCATGTATGATTCTTTCGATAGCGTATTCTGAACATTTAGGGGGAGTCTTCCATTGAGACTTGCCATTGAAAACCAATGATCCTTCTCTTTCTTGTTCCTCTGGATCCCAGCCGCTGACGAGAAGATGTTCTTTTAAAATATCTTCTAGTACTTTTTTCTGCTCGTAACCATTAGAGGATAGATCTGTTTTAATAAACTCTTTGTCTTCTACGATTTGTAATTGATCTGTCTCAATATCTTGAAATTGAGTTTGTGCAAATGATACCGAGAATGGGAAAAATATAAATATTGTAATTACTGTAAACTTAGAAATCTTCATCAAAACCCTCCTAATGATTATCCCTAAGTAGTGTGAAGTTTTGTGAAATCCGTTTCTTGTTTAAGGATACACTAAATTCTTCGGTTACCTTAATAGAAAAGATGAGAACTAGAGTTGGATGAAAGTCGAATTCTGGACTTTTGTGTGGGCAATTAGCGTTTAATAGACTTTGGATCTATAGCATCCTGAAGGCCATCTCCTAGGAAGTTAAAACTAATGACTAGGATAAGAATTAATATACCAGGTATGATAGCTAAGTGGGGAGCTTGGTAAATGAGCTCTTGGGAGTTTGTCAGCATATTTCCCCAGCTAGGAGTTGGGGGTTGAATACCTAATCCTAAGAAGCTCAGAGCAGCTTCTGCCAATACGGATTCACCAATATTAAGTGTTACAGCTACAAGTAGGGGAGCAATAACGTTGGGAATCATGTGATTGATAATAATAGTGTGGTCTTTAGCTCCAAGTGTTTTAGCCGCGAGAATAAATTCTCTTTCTCTGAGAGACAGAATGCTTCCTCTTACGAGACGTGCAACGACCATCCATGAAAAAGCACAAAGAATGAATACAAGTTTGGCGGTACTTTGGTTTTCTCCTCCAATAAGGGCTTTAAAGAAAGGAACTTTATTAAGATCAATAGCTGCAAGAACAATAAAAACAGGAATAGTTGGAAGAGCCAAGAGAGCATCGGTGGTCCTCATAAGAACTATATCAACAATACCGCCATAGAAACCAGCAATACTGCCAATAATAAGACCAATAAAGGCAGCAGCAAAAGCAACAAGTAAACCAATAGATATGGATACGCGTGCTGCATATATGAGACGAATAAGTATGTCTCGACCGAGTTCGTCTGTTCCTAAAACATGAAGTGTTGAGAAGGTATTGATAACTTTTTGTAGACTATGAGCCTGAGGAGTCTGAAAGTCTTTGAGAATAGGAAGAGTATCTTTTGTTAATTTTTTAAGAACAAACTCAAATAGGACTTCAGAAGGTTCATTGTCTTCTTCTAACTCATTAACCAAGTCAGCTTTTATTAAATCTTGAGCTAGCGCATTGGCTTGTATTTCATTTTGTTCTATGAATTCCTCAATAGCAGCTTCTTTGGCGTCTTCAGAGAGTTCAATTGTAGTCATGGGTTTGGCATAACGATGGAAAACATTTTGGCGGTTAGGATCTAGGCCTGTGATTTTAGATATGACAGGAGCTAAAAAAGCGACGGAGATAAAGAAGATAATAAATATCAAACCTGTGACAGCTAGGCGATGCTCGAAAAACTGAGAGAGAACAATTTTCCACATAGGTTTTGCTTCGTTAATTTTCTTGAGATTCTTATCAATCATTCTTTTTCTACCTACTTGTAAGTTATCCGTGGGTCAGCAAAACCGTACAGAATATCAGCAATGAGATTCATGACGAGAACCATAATAATAGAAATCATAAAAGACACCATGGCCATATTGAAATCACTGGCCATAACGGAGTCGAAAACTAATTTTCCGACACCTTGATAGGCAAAAACTGTTTCGGTTAGGATGGCACCAGAAAAAATAGAAGCAACACTTAGGGCCACCACAGTGATCAGAGGCAGGAGAGCATTGCGAAAACCATGATGGAAGATCACAACACGATAGTTAAGACCTTTAGAGAAGGCTGTACGAATATAATCGTTTCTCATGGTTTCCATCATAGAGCTACGTGTAAAACGGACATAACGACCAATTTGTAAAATCGCAAGTGATATTGTTGGTAGAATTAAGTACTTGATTCTATCTAAAAAAGACTCCCAATCATTCATTTGAGTATCTACTGTATTGGTTCCTCCAGCAGGCAAGAGAGGAATCCAAACTGAGAAAAAGATGATCAACATAATAGCTAAAGCAAAGGAAGGTATAGAGATTCCAGCAAAAGCACCTAGGTTAATGATGTAGTCGATTTTAGAACCATTTTTGAGAGCGGATATGATTCCTAGGGGGAGAGCAACGACCAGAGATAGTGCTAAAGCAGCAATAGAGAGAAAAAAAGTATTCATTAATCGAGGGCCAATAATTTGAGTGACAGGAACCTTGTAGGTTCGTGAGTATCCTAGATCTCCTTGAGCAACATCAGAAATCCAGTTCCAGTAACGAACATAAGAAGGTTGGTCGAGACCATAGAGCTTTTTTAAGCGAGCGACATCTTCAGTTGTAATATTCGGGTTGGCGCTGATCATTAAGTCTACAGGATCGCCTGGCATCAGGGTCATGAGATAGAAAACCAGGTAGGACAACAAAAGAGTCACTACCAAAGTTTGCAAGAGACGTCTGATAATAAATGTAGACATGAATAAATTCTCCTATGGATTTCCTATTTAAATCAGTTTAGATTCCATTTTTCAACATGGTTAGTTGATGAAAATTGATGGCCTGGTAATTTATAGTTTTTTAAATTCTTAGGTGTAACCGAGACATCTGAACGGTAATAAAGAGGAATTACAGGAACTTCATCGGTATATGCATGGAGGACTTTGTGCATGATTTTTGCTCTTTTGGCGCCATCAAATTCTACATCTAAATCATCAATGAGCTTATCAACAATTAGGTTATTCCAGCCTGTGTAGTTCTGTCCCGAAAAACCATTCTTCTTATTTGGAATGCTTTTGCTATGCAATGTTGAGCGAGGATTATTTTCTGGAGAGCTAATCCATGCGTACATAGCCATGGCAGGGAAGTTTCTTTTGCGTGTTGTTTCACTAAAATAAACACGAGCTGGCTGGTTTTTAATTTCAATATCTATACCGACACTTTTCCATTGATTTTGTAAGAAGGCCTGCACTAATTCACGAACTTTATTGCCTGCGGTTGTCATGAGAGTGAGTTGAAGTTTTTCTCCATTTTTATTGTAGAGAAAACCATCCGCTCTTTTTTTCCACCCTGCTTTTTTAAGAAGTTTTTTAGCTTTACGGCGATTATATTTATAAGCAACGATTTTCTTTGGGTCATCAGTGTACCAGGGGTCAACAGGAGCAACATTATGCAAGGCTGGTTTTTGACGAGATTCAAATAGAGCTTTAGTTAACTCGTTACGATTAATTGAATAGACCAAGGCTTTGCGGACATTGATGTCTTTTAGGAGTTTGTTGTCCAAGTTGAGGTCAATGTGCTCATAAACGAGACTGTCTTTAAAATTTATAAAGTAGGGGAGTGAACTGGATTTAACTTTCTTTTCAAACGCTAGAGCTTGATCAAAACTAAGTCCAAGAACTGATATCATATCAATTGTTCCAGAGCGAAGGTTTGCTTCTAAGGTGCTAGTGTTAGGGATCAATTTTAGAATGATTTTTTGAATGTGGGGTTTTTGCCCGTAAAAATAAGGATTAGGAACCATGGTGACGTGACTACCAAGTTTAATCTCTTTTATACGATAGGGCCCACTATAAAGACCCGGATTTGTTGGATCTTTAGAATAGTTAGAGTTTTTCTCATAGCCTTCTTTTTGTTTGCCGTATTTGTCGAAAGGTTTTTTTTCTAAATGCATAGGAACAATGTAGAAAGTACCAATTTGATTGAAGTCCCATTTAGCTTTCTGGTAGGTAAAGGTGCATTTTTTCGGACTTTTAGAAGGCCAAGTAATTTCTTCTATTTGTGAGTAGACTTCCTTTTCTCCCACAGAAACATTAGAGCTAAGGGCCACTTGCCATGAGAACTTAATGTCAGCACAAGTGATATCTTTTCCGTCTCCCCATTTTGCCTTAGAGCGAATTTCCCAGAGAGCAGAGAATTTTTTCTTTTTACCCTTTCCAACGAGTCTAGCTCGACCGTTTTTAAAAGTTGGAATATCTGTTACTAAGTGAGGGACCCACTGGCCATTTTCATCTATGGTGAGAAGGTTCCTGCCGACCATCTTGTAAATATAAGATGTGGCGAGCATTGTCATAATGAGAGGATTTAGGTTCTCAAATTCTTGAGTTACGCCAATCTTAAGTTCTTTGTTGCTAGGAGCAGCCATGGATATCTGTAGAAAGCTACAAATAATAAAGATAGCTGCAATGATTCGCATAAAATTTTTCACGTCAAACTCCTTTAGGTGTTTAACCAACATGCCACTTGGTGGTGTTGATGATTTTTAAAATTCTTTAGAACAGGTGCTTCTTGAACACATTGATCTGTTTTATGAGGACAACGAGGATGAAAGGCACAGCCGGAAGGAGGATTGATAGGGCTTGGGACTTCTCCTGATAAAGAGCGTTTAATTTGCTTTTTCCCTTCTCCCACTCGAGGTATAGCATTGAGAAGAGCCTGGGTATAAGGGTGTTGAGGGCTCTGAAAGAAGTCCTCTTTATTGGCTACTTCAACGATTTTTCCTAAGTACATAACGGCGATACGATCACATGTATGCTCCACAACTGATAAATCATGAGATATAAAGATATATGTAAGATTTAGTTTGTCTTGTAAATCCATCATTAAATTTAGTATTTGTGCTTGAATAGAAACATCGAGGGCGCTGACTGGTTCATCGGCAATTACTAGTTCAGGCTCAAGAGCAATAGTTCTAGCTATGCTAATCCGTTGACGTTGTCCGCCTGAAAATTCGTGAGGGTAGCGATTGATCTGCGAAGGGTTCAGGCCGACTTCTTCTAGAAGTTCTTTAACTTTTTCAATGCGTTTTTGAGGATTAAGTAAACCATGAACTTTATAGGGCTCTGAGATAATTTGAGCAATTGTCATGCGAGGGTCTAAAGAGGCAAAGGGGTCTTGAAAGATCATTTGGATTTCTTTACGAGCCTGGCGAAGGCCTTGTCCACGAATATTGAGAAAATTTTTATTTTTAAATGTTATTTGCCCTGAAGTCGGTTCGTAGAGACGAATCAGTGTTCGGCCGAGAGTTGATTTTCCACAGCCGCTTTCGCCAACGAGTCCGAGGGTTTCCCCTCTATGGACTGTGATGGAAATACCATCAACAGCTTTTACTTGAGCAACAGTTTTAGAGAGTAATCCTTTTTTAATAGGAAAATACTTTTTAATCTCTGTAGCCTGTAAAACAATTTCACTCACGGGTCTTATTTCCTATTAGTTGTATTGATGATGGCAGGCGACAAAATGTCCTGCGTTCATCTCTTCCATTGAGGGCAATTGGTGGCATTTATTACTAGCCCGTTCGCAACGGTTTTGAAAGGCACACCCTTCTGGGAGCTCAAAAGGAGAGGGGACGCTCCCATCTATTGTTGGTAAACGAGTCACTTTTCTACCAATTTTAGGAATTGAATTAATAAGAGCTTTTGTATAAGGGTGTTTAGGGTTAGTAAAGAGAGTTTCTGTTTTAGCAATTTCACAGGGGCGTCCAGCGTACATAACAATGACGCGATCAGAAAGCTCTGAAATAACTCCAAGGTCATGAGTGATAAACTGTACTGTCATATTAAATTTCTTTTGCAACGATTGAATTAATTCTAGAATCTGAGCTTGAATAGTGACATCGAGAGCCGTTGTTGGCTCGTCAGCAATTAAAAAATCTGGCTCACAACTTAGGGCCATAGCAATCATAGCTCTTTGTCTCATTCCTCCGCTAAGTTGATGAGGGTATGAATTATAACGTTCTTCAGGAGAAGGGATTCCTACGAGATTGAGCATTTCGATGGCTCGTTTTTTTGACTGTTCTTGATTGAAGCCTAGATGTTTAATGATTTGTTCATCCATTTGACGGCCTACAGTGAGAACCGGGTTGAGGGCAGTCATAGGCTCCTGAAAGATCATGGCAATCTTCCGTCCACGGAGTTCTTGCATTTCTTTATCGCTAGCTTTTACAAGGTCTTTTCCTTGAAAAATGATTTGGCCTTGAGAAACATGTCCAGGTTTTTGTAAGAGTCCCATAATAGAGTAAGACGTCACTGATTTTCCACAGCCGCTTTCGCCAACAATTCCGAGTATTTCACCTTTGTGTACTTCATATGAAAGATTATTAACGGCGTTAACGGGACCCATCTTAGTGGGAAAGGTTGTGATGAGATTCTGTACTGAGAGTAAAACTTCTGACACCAATAACCTCTAGTAAAAACAATAGGATAGATCGAAGTACTATGGCATAAACCCAGAGTTGGAGAAAGGGAAAAATCTACTGAAAACCTTATTTAAAATAGCAAATAAATAAAAAAAATAAGTAATACCGGCTATTTATCTGAAAGGAGGCTCTTGGCTTAAGGCAAGGTACTAGAGTAATTAATTCATGGTGTCACATCTGTTTTACCAGAGCTAGTTAAAGCCTACAGCCATGGTTTTTGTGATACTGCAGCTAAGAGTCTTTGTCCTGATTCGGTTAGAGCTTGCCCTAGAATTCTAGAAATTTTGTCTCCTAAGTTCTTTTTAGGGCTGTATTTGATTTTATAGATATCATAGGAGTCACTTTTCCCAAGTAGGTAATCGTCACTAGTTTGAATTTTGTCCACTAATTTCATTTCTAGGGCTTGGCTGCCGTACCAGTATTCTCCTGTAGATATTTGTTGAATATCCACTTGGGAGCGTAAACGACTGACATGTCCTTTAAATAGCTTATGGGTGTCCTCTAGTTGTGCGATAAACTTTTGTCGGCCCTCTTCAGTGTTTTCTCCTAGCATAGTGAGAGTGCGCTTATATTCACCTGCTGTGAGAACTTCTACGTCTACGTGGTTTTTCTTGAGGAGTTTATGAATATTGGGGACTTGGGCAACAACCCCAACGCTTCCTACGATTGCAAAAGGAGCACTGAGAATTCGATTGGCTACACAGGCCATCATATAGCCGCCACTAGCTGCGACTTTGTCTACACAAGCGGTTAGGGGTATGTTTTTAGCTCTTATGCGTTCGAGTTGAGAGGCAGCTAAGCCGTAGCCATGAACTACGCCTCCAGGGCTTTCAATATTTATAACCACTTCGTCCTCTGGGGCAGCAACGGTTAGAATAGCAGTGACTTCTTCCCTTAAAGAGTCTGTAGCAGAAGCTTTGATGTCGCCTTCAAAATCGAGGAGAAAAATCTTGGGTCTGGTTGAGGTGTTCTTGGATTTTTTCTTTTTCTCTTTCTTGTGTTTTTTTCCTTCTTCTTTTTTGTCTTTTTTCGAAAGAAATTGGCTTTTCATGGTCTTTTTTATGAAGTCTAGGTTTTCGTTCATATGATCGACTTCAAGATCTGGCTTTTGTTTATTTTTAGCTAAAAGAGAGAAAAAAGAAGCCATTACGATAAGAATAGCGATAACAATCAATATTACTTGCGCAGAAAATAGTCCTAGTTGCTGTAGCCATTCGATCATGTGAACTCCTATTTTATTTTTGAGGTATAAAAATAAGCTGATATATGCGAGAGGTCGAGTCTTTTTGGTCTAGTATTGTAGTTTGCTGCGGTGAATCTGAGCGAAAGATTCGTTATAATTGATTTATGGGACGATTTTTTATTTTAATTAAGAATCAGGTGAAAGTGTTTTCTTACATTTTTGTGTTTGTTTTTCTATCTCTTTGCTGTTCAGCACAGGCATATTCTGGTGGTAAATGGCAAAAAAAAGTGGATGCTTTATTGTGGCAATCCTCTAAGAGAGTAAAAGCTTACTATAAAAAAGAGAGAGAAGATCAACTATATAATGAAAAGAGACTAAAAGGTGCTGGACGATTTAAAGATAAGCGGGAAAGGGAAAAAAAACAAAGAGATAGAGTTCGTAAAAACTATGCGCGTAAAAAGAAGTCACAGCAGTGGGAATTACAAAAAAAACGAGAACAAGAGCATTCAGATTACCTTTTGACAAAGGAAGAAGGCCAGCAGCGTCGATTGACTTTGAGGGAGAATTATATTGCAGAAAGAGATCATGTTCGGTCAGTTTTAAAAGAAAAAACCAAAAAAATACCGTCAAGTAAAGAGATGAGATTGCTAGATAATTGGATGCCAAGTAGAGATTAAGATGATGGCGGCTGATTCATAACATCATTTAATTGTAGGCCAGTGAGTTTTTTTATACCGGCAATCAAATGCCAAAAGATAAACATGAGGCAAATAAATGAGGGGAGCATAATAACAACAAAGCTCTGCCACTGCATATCTGCAATCTGTTTATTAAGGATTATCTCTTTAGCCTGTTGAGCTAGTTCTGGATTAATATCGATGAATATCTTTCTTGCAAGATAGAAGTTGAGAAAGGCACTAAGAAAAAAAGAGCCTGACAAAAAGAGGGTTGAGAACTTCAAGTGTTCCTTGAAGTTCTGCTCAGTCTGTAATTCCTCCAGTTTTTTGTCTATAAGTGAAGTATTCATTAACCCAGGATTTAGAATTAAAGTTTCAATAAAAGGTTTGCTTGTGTAAGCGGAGCCTAGGACGAACAAACCAATGAGTGAAGGGAAAGCAGCTTCCTTAACTGCAAACCATATACCTTCTAAGCCTAAGACAACCAGGCCTCCTGTGAAGAGAATGTTAAGGAAGCCTAGAACAGAGATGAGATTGCGTTTTTTGAGTTTGAAAAAATCATATAGCCCGTAGGCAAGTGGGAGACTTAAGGCAATGATAAGAGCTATCATCGGACCGTTCTCTCCTAGGCGGATTGATAATTTGTCGAGTATCAATACAGGAAGGAGTATATTAATGAGAATATTAAGAAAGGCTCCTTGGGGCTTTTCTGCTTGTATTAAATCATTTTTTTCAGAGGAAGAGGAGTCGGTCATGAGGTCTATCATGGGACTGATCATAGATGTTGTCAATGTGGAGAATGAGGATAAAATTCCTGTAAATAGGATAAAATAGGCCAGAAGTCCGATAAATAGAAATGAGTAACCTCCCGATAAGCTTTTTGATGAAATTTACTTAGTATTGAAAGGCATATTTGTGGCAAACGATTTAGGGCAGATTTTTACTCTTCTTGTGATTTTTCAGGTAAAACATTTTATCGCTGATTTTCCTTTGCAGAGAGAATACATGTTACGCAAAATCCAACCTGGGTGGGGGTTCCTTCTTCCTTTATTTTCTCATTGTGGAGTTCACGGAGTATTTACTTTTGTAATTACACAAATTTTCGCTCCCCATTTGTGGTGGTTGTGTTTTGTTGACTTTACACTTCACTTTTTTATGGATCGAATTAAATCAGGGCCTAAGTATCTAGGTAGATTTAATGATCTTTCCAAATCATCCTATTGGATTTGTTTGGGCATAGATCAAATGGTTCATCATTTGACGAATTATTTTTTAATTTATCTAATTTTCTTTAATTAGTGAGTCAAAGAGGTGAATTTAAGCTTCGAATAGTCTATTTCTGATAAGAGAGCCTAGTAAGTAATGAAATTAATTCATCTTTTACATTTTTTATAAGAGAGTACATGATTTTTTAGTCAAATTTTATTAAATTACGAGACGTGAATTGGTGAGGAGAGTCTCGTGATTAACAAAATCATTCTGGCATTAGTTATCACTTTTACAATCAACTTTTGTGTTAATTTGGATGCTGAAGCCAAGTGTGAGTGCCGCTCATTTATTGAAAATGTAAATTATAAAAATTCAGGTGCTCTTGCAGACTCTTATCAGATAGATGGGGCGCCTGTCTTTCAAGCAGGTAATGTTGATCAGTGTGTTGAGGCTGTAAAAATTCATTTAATGAGTCGTCAGGAGCTGGTGAATTCTTGTGAGAATTTTTCTTTTGCAGTGAGTTGTGGTGCGGCCACAATTGGTGATGAACAAATAGACTGTAATAGCATAAATCAGGAAAAAATCCGTGAGACATTGGAGAGCTTGGTTAGTAACGGTGAAGAAGATATAAATTTTTTATTTGATTCGGCGGCTTCTTTAAAGGCTTTATTCCCCTTTATGACGAAGCAAGACTTTGATGATTTAGATGAGTATTGGGATGTTAAAGTCACTTTTCTTAATGATAATGGCCCTATTGATGCCATTGATAGGGTGACAGGTGAAGGAGATGATTTTGGTTATACTCATGGTGTGGTATTTGAAGCGACCAAGCAGTTGGCGGGTTCTTATAGCCTAGCCATCGGAGTAGAAAGTCATCTTTATGCTAAAAAATTATTTGAGGATGAGGATGATGAAACATTACCTATACAGTTTTTTGAAGAAACCCTTATAGGGGCGCGATTAGACAATAAAAGGAGTCGAGGATCGGGCTCTTTCTGGTCTTTTGGTCTTGGGTATTATGGAATAAATGATAAAGAGGTCGGTGGTTTTTTCTCAGGATCGAGGCAGCAGAAAACTTATCATGAATATACTTCTGCGCCAGATTATACTTATGTTGAGGGTGATTTTCAGGCAGAAGGAACGTATCTTATGGGCTCTGCTGGTTATAAAGTGAATGTTCCTATAGATGGTTATTCTAGCTTGTTGGGTTTTTCTGAGGTGGGTTTTTTTACAAATAATGTTCATGAAGAAGGAAACTATTTTTTCAATCGAATAGAGGCTGAGTACTACTATCATAATTCTAATGATCTCATTGGTGTCCCATACGGTTTAGTTGGGGAACTAGAGACTCGATATTATCCTAAAGACAACCAACAGCCAGAGGTTTTTGGTAAAGTTGGTTTTGAAATAGGCAATAAGTCATTTTTAAGTTGTGGACTTTTTCTATTGAAGCGCTTATACGGAGATGGAGTTGGGTATCGTCGATATGATGACGACAATGAGTATTTTAGAGGAATGTTTTGTCAGAAAGCATTTTAAGTTTTAATGTAAGGCCCTTTTGTATTTTTCTTATCCTAATTATTTTATCGCAAAACAGAGTCTGCAGGGGAAGCAACGGGATGACTTTTAGATAATACTCTTTAGAAATAAAAATGTTAACCGCCCGCCAACTGCAAGAACTAATATAGCTGTAGTTCCTCGAGTCCATAGTGAAGAGAATTTTATGGAGCCTAGTCGGCTCCCAATTTGCCCTCCAATAAAAACGGCTATGAATAAGGGGATAAGAGGTCGAGAAAAAGCTAGAGAATGGGTTTAAAAACATTTATTCTTTAAAAGGCGGTCTTCTAAGTATAAATTAAGAAGAGCCTTGTGAATAGAGATGAAGTCTCTTAGAGCGATTCTCATTTTTTTCAAATAGGTATCCTGGATTTGTAGCCAAGGGCTTATGTGTTGGCACTAAGGCTCCTGGTTAGCCATTTTCTTGATTAATCAATAGAGCTTGGAGGCTTTTATGAAAAATACAAATTCTAATACATTAAGAGCAATTATGGGTCTTTCAATTTAAATGAACTTAAGTAAAATCGAGCTACAATCATTTGTAATGGCTGAATTAAATACTTATGACCTAAATGGTCTTGGCATAAACAATGAAATAGCTAAAAAAGAGATAGAAGCTAAACTTTTAGAAGAGTTAAAAGATTTGAACTCTAATGATACAAAGCAAGCTAGACTAGATTACTTTAAGATTAAGGGCGCTACAAAAGAAGATTACTCTGAAAAGCGACTTAACATTAAAAACAGTAAAAAAGTTATTTATGGAATTAGAAATATGGGCGACAATCCAGATATTCCTTTTATTCAATTAAGACCGAACTTTGAACTATCATCTAAGGAAGAAAGTTTAGAAATTTACGAGCTGATTAAAGAAGAGTTTAAAGTATTTGAGCCACTTTATTTGAGTTTTCAAGCTATTAGAAAAATTGATGCTGACTTCTATGGCTCTGTTCATATGGTCACTAAGATTCACAAACTGACGGCTAAAGAAGCGTGGGATTTGGAAGAATTAATTTCCTTTGAAAGTATTGCAGATAATTCATATTATAATTGGTACAAAAAAAGTTATGATGACTTTCATGCTGATTTTCCAGAGCTAAAAACAAAAGTGATTATTAATAGTGCTAGTTCAATGAAAGATTCACTAGAGCAAGGACTACTTAAATTCGTAAATTTTGACGGTGAGCGTATTGGATTAATCGCTGGTGAAAAAAATAGCTTTCTTGGCCATACGGGTCTTTATTTCCATGAAATTTACATTTCTAAAAAATGGAAAGGTAAGGGGCTCGCAAAAGCGATTCAAAGAAAGTTCATACAAGATTTTTGTAATGAATTAGAATTTGTATGGGGAACGATAGACTCTACCAATCTCCCTTCATACAAAACAGCATACTCTAATGGTCGAAGGCCAATTAGGCATGAGTGCTTTATTAATTTAAAATAAGATTTTAGGCAGAGTGAGGAGTCTCTGCCCTATTTTAGTTAATTACATGTTAAATGGATAAAATCTTCTTAACTTCATCAGTTGGCTTTCTGTAGCCACATCTAAAATCTTGCATGTCACTTTCTGTTTTATTCAAGAAACATGATAATTCAACTAGAGTTCCATACCCAGCATTAACCTTCATTCCACTCATAACAAAACCTTGCTTTAACTTAGGGGTTATAATTTTGTTGTTTGATGAGTTATGACAACTAGTGACTTTCGTATAGCCAATACTCTTTGCAATTGAAAGCGTTTCTCTGAGTAACTTGGTGTATATACCATTATTCCTATAGTCTTTTTTGACATAGGACATACACATAAAAAGGGTATCTTGACTTGTTTGCCCTGAAAATGACCTAGCTACAATGAGGTTATCAATCTTTGCTAAAAGATATACTTGAGCCTCTTCATTGAATACAGGGTTAAGAGTTTTGAATTTTTCTTTCTCTTCGTCGCTATACAGAACAGAAAATCCACAATGAAGAAAGTCTGAAAACTCTTCTTTAGATTCTTCCTTAAAACCATCCTAATAATCAGCAGCACTTACTCTTTCTATATTTATCTCTTTCATTAGATACCATACATTTTATAAGCCATTTTGTTTAATAGAATTTTGATTTCATACATTTTAGTATAGTATCTTATACAAATGGGGCTTACATGGGCTTACGGCCAAAACACCCTAGTTATTTATTAATAATATTAACAAGTTAGGTATAAAATGCCAGAACTACCCGAAGTTGAAACAGTTCGTAATGGGCTTGCTGATATTTTAAAGAATCGGCCAAGAATCATCAATATCACGACAAGTAATAAAAAATTACGTGGTAATCTTAGTCGTTCAGATAAGAAAAAATTATCAGAATCTTATATTAAACGTATTGAAAGAAGAGCTAAATTTTTATTAATTCAACTGGATACAGGAGTTTTATTATCTCATTTAGGAATGACTGGTAGCTGGCGTTTATTAGAAAAAAATGAAGTTAAGGGGCCTCATGATCATTGTTTAATTTATTTATATGATAATAGAACTCTTGTGTATCGAGACCCTAGAAGATTTGGAGTATTGGAGTTTTATCCTGGAGAGGGAATTCAAGAAAGTAAGTGGTTAATTCATCTCGGGCCAGAACCTTTGAGTTCTATTTTTACTGGGAAATATTTGAAGAATAAAGCTGGCAGACGAAAAGCTCCCATTAAAAATTTTATTATGGATCAGAAAATCGTAGTCGGTGTAGGAAATATTTATGCCCAAGAGGCTTTATTTGTTAGTAAGATATCTCCATTTGTAGAATGTGGTCAATTAAGTGAAGAAAAGTATAGATTATTGGTGAAAAGCATTAAAAAAATTTTGCGCCGAGCTTTAAAGGCTGGTGGGTCTACTATTAGCGATTTTAGACAGGCAGGAGGGAGTAAGGGGTATTTTCAACATCAATTTTTAGTTTATGGCCGGGCTGAAGAGCCTTGCGTTAATTGTTCAGAGCCTTTAATGTTAGATGTAATTGGAGGGCGTAGTACTGTTTGGTGTCTGCATTGTCAAAAAGGTGAGAAATGATCTTTCATGTTAAAGAACTGAGTCCTCAGCAACTAGAGCAATTGGTGAGATCGAGTCATAAGATGGTTGAAAGACTTCAGAATGCTTTGAACCACCCTGAAGCTCAAAAAATCATAGAAATCGTAACTGACCCTGAAGCTTTAAAAGCTATGGAAGATTTGGCCAAAGCCGAAAACTGGCAGCGTACTTTAATTATTCAAGGTGCTTTTCTTATTGGCTTTGGAATATTCCGTTCTATTTTGGGAGTTGGATCTTCTTTTTTAAAAAAGCTATTTCATCGACTTTGGACGTTCTTTTTCTATTGGGCAATGAGTCTTTATATCATTCCTGTGTCTCTATTGGGAGAGCCTTATATTCGGCTTTTATCGGCTTTGAGTAAGGGCATTAAGCAACAGTATTTTTAGTAACTTTATAAGTTTTATCACGCCAGGCTTTAAGGATTTTTTTCTCTTCGAGGAATTCGTAGGTTTTGGGACTGACGTAGATTCTAGGAAGAAAATTACGGTAGTTGCTAAGAATTGACATGAGTGAGTTCGATACATTAACTAATAACTCAGGTGTGCCATCTCGGCGAAGGATCTTTACGGGATCTCTTAAAGTTAAAATCTCATTTGAGTTTGAAATCTTTTTTAAATCTTGCACATTTTTAGTAAACATCACATCTTTGCTAGGTATGTCGAAAATTATCCAAGCATCTGGATTGAGTGATTTAAGTTCGGCTTTTAGCCAATGAGCAATCTTAGTGGTTTCTTCGACCATTTCTTGTCTGTGTTCGTCACTCTTGACTAGAGTAGGCTGTATAGGATCTAGTTTTATTTGTGCCGGAGGGATGCGATAAGCGAGCATATGTGCTAATTCTTGAATAATAGGATGTGGAGTTGGCTCTGATAAATATTTATGAACTTTAGCCATGAAGTAATCGTCATTAAAGGTAAAGAAAGAGTTAGGGTTGGCAATGACTTTTTCTACAATTTCATCAAAGGAATAAGTTAGTTTGTTTTCAAGAAAGTACTCTTGTAGTTTGGCAGCAATAAGGTCAAATTTATATGAAGTCCCGTCACTGATAATCTGTGAGTACCAGGCATAGCGGCTGATTAGAAAGTGTTCGGCTGAAATGAGACCATTTTCTTTAACAGCTAGATATTCCTGCCCTTTGTGTGTAAAGGTAGTCAAATTGCGAATGAGTGCATCTAGATCAAATTTTCCTAGTTGAATACCTGTATGTAAAGAGTCGCGGAGTAAATAATCCATGCGATCGGCATCGATATCTGAGTGCATGAGTTGATTGGCAAGAGTATTTTGAGATTTTCCAGCTATAATAAGTGAGAGTTCTTCAGGGTCAATGCCTTCTTCTTTTAAAATTTTAGTGATGCCGTGATCAAAATCTGTGTGAGTGATAATTTCACTTCCTAGATATTCATGATTGGCTGGATGTTTGCTTTTTCGACCTTGAGATTGTTGAGATTTCCAGTGATTGGTGTAGGCAAATTCGATAGAGTGTGAAAATGGAAAGGCTCCAATATCATGGAGCATGGCTGCAAGACGCATGGTACGATGAAAAACCACTTGCGAGGTTTGACACTTAGGATTATAGAGGTCTTCGTCGCTAGCGGCTTTGCCTATGTTTTTAAGAATACGATCCATGACGTGGAGAACGCCTAATGTGTGTGAGAAACGAGAGTGGTTGGCTCCAGAAAAGATATAAAATGTGAATCCTAATTGCCTAATCCAGCGAAGTCTCTGGTAATAAGGGGTTTCCATAATACGAGCTTCTACCTGACAGAGGTTGATAGAGCCGTGGAGGTGATCGAAGATATATTTTGTCGACTTGGACATAGGAGTGTTATCGGGTCTTTTTCCTTGAAAGTTAAATGATTCTCCTGAAACCATAGGTCATAAACCTCATTCCCATATTGAGATATGTATGTTAGAGTGAGTGTTTATTTGAGAGTATTTATGAGGGAATATGTTACAGCACAATGATTTAGTGATTCTCCTAGGTGGGGTTGCTTTTTTTATGTATGGCATGAGCTTGTCCAGCAAATCTTTAGAGAAGTTGATGGCAAATCGTGTACGTTATTTACTTAATCGGTTGTCAAAAAATTCATTTTTAGCAATTTTGGTTGGGATTGCTTTAACAGTTCTTTTACAAAGTTCTGGAGCTGTGACCTCTATGCTGGTAGGGCTAGGGTCAGCTGGTGTAGTTACTTTATCCGAAGTGATGGGAGTGATTATTGGTTCGGCTGTGGGCTCTACCCTGACTGTACAGTTAATCAGTTTTAATATCGCGAATTGGGGATTAGTAATTTTTCTTTTTGCATTTACGATTTTTTTCGTTTCCCGTAAAGCTACTGTGAAGAAGGTAATGGGCGTATTTATGGGGTTTGGCCTTCTCTTTTTTGGTATGGAACTGATTAGTCAAGGGGCGACTGCTATTTCGCAAATCCCTTTTGTAACAGAAATGTTTCAAGGTCTGTCTGGTAATCCTTGGGCTTCTTTATTGGTGGCAACTTGTTTTAGTGGGTTTGTTCACAGTAGTGCGGTGACAATTGGTTTAGCTATGGGATTTACACAAGCGGGTATGATTTCTATGTATGACGCTCTATTTTGGGTTTTAGGTGCTAATATTGGCACAACATCGACGGCTCTTATGGCGGCGGCAGGCAGTAACTATATCGGTAAACAAGTGGCGTGGGCTCATTTTCTTTATAAATTATTGAGTGTGCTTTTGTTTTCATATTTTATTGGGTTTGGAGCAACATGGCTATTAACTTTTTCTGATAACACGACAAGAGCTATTGCTAATGGCCATTTTGTTTTAAATGTAGTGTCGGCACTTTTGTTTTTACCGTTTATTGGCTTAGGAGCGCGGTTAGTACAATTTTTATTCCCTAAAAACGAGAGTGATAAAGAATTTGGTGTGAAGTTTCTTAAACGTGAAACTTATAGTTCGCCCGCTATTGCGGAGACTTATGCCAACAGAGAAATTATGCGAATGGCAGATATTGTTATAAGTATGATTCGTGATTCGGTTCGTCTTTTTGAAGATGACGATCAAGAGGTAAGAGACTCTATTGAAGAGCGAGATGATATGGTAGATCATCTTTTCCGAGAATTAAAAGATTTTCTTTTAGGAGAAGAAGATGATGATGGGAATCAAGATGTCAGTAAATCTGTGATGGAAATGATTATGTTTGCTAGTGATTTAGAGAGTGCGGCAGACATAGTGGATCACACAATTTTAGATTTAGCTCGTAAAAAGAGTCATCTAAAATTGGAATTTAGTGCTGAAGGCTGGCAAGAGATTCAAGAAATACATAAGAATGTGTTAAATACTTGCGCCCTGGGTGTTAATTGTTTTTTACGTCATGAGTTAGCTGGAGAAGTTATACATTCTAAACGATACGTGCGTAAATTAGAAAATAGTTTTAAACAATCCCATATTGAAAGATTAAATTTGGGAATGAGAGAAACGATTAATACTAGCTCCATCCATCTAGATGTATTGAGCGAGTACCGGCGAATTTCGAGTTTAATTGCAAGTCAGTCTTATAAATATCGTAAAAAGCAAAAGATTTAAAAACAAACAAGAAAACCTAGCTAAGAAAGAGAAAATACATTGAGGCTTTTAGTTCTGAGAATTTCATTACGAAATATTTGTGTAAGCCTTTTCTTGAGTGGCAATAGAGAGTTGATTATTAGCAGGAGAATCATTTATGACAGGATGATGATCCCTAGCCGTGTAGGTTTCATTTAAAAGTGATTTAGATATTGTTTCAACTAGACAATAGAATAGGGCTTATGTAGGGTGTGTTTATGGATTTACTTGGAACTATTGCTCCAGCACTGCCTAAATACATAGCATTTCTTTTTGCTATGTGTTTTCACGAAGCAGCTCATGCTTGGATGGCTAAGAAAAAAGGTGACGATACAGCTGATCTTATGGGTCGTTTGAGTATGAATCCTATGGTTCATATAGATTGGTTGGGAACAGTGATTTTCCCTTTAGTGGCTTTTATGTTCCCTAGTGGTTTTTTGTTTGGTTGGGCTAAACCTGTGCCGGTGAATGTTCGTAATTTGAATAATCCTAAAGAAGATATGTTTTGGGTGGCTTTAGCTGGCCCGGCATCTAATTTTATTTTGGCATTAATAGGGACAGTATTTTTAGGGATATTTGCTAATATATTGTTTGGTGGAAATTACTATAATTTGGCTGTGAGTTTCTTTAAGTTTTTTATTCTTATTAATTTGTTTTTAGCGTTTTTTAATTTACTTCCAATTCATCCGCTTGATGGCGGAAAAATTTTAGAAAGATTTTTGCCATATAAAGCTAATCAGTGGATTCATCAAAATAATCGTACCATTGTAATGGTATTTTTTGTGTTGATGTTTACGGGGCAACTTCGTTATCTCTTTTGGCCTTTGTATCAGCTTAATGATGCTCTGCTTAGAGTTTCAACCTATATTGCTGGAACAATTGGGTAGCGTAACGCGCTTAGTTATTGCGGTTAAGGTTGAAAAAAATGCCAGGTATTGGTTGAATCAAAGAACCTAGTGATAGGGCAACCGAGCATGATGCTGTGGAAAGTCTCAAGGATTTAAGAGATGGACTTTATGTAGGGAGCGCTTTTTTGTAAAAGCGGTTTTCTGAAGGAACGGCAACTTGATTCATATACAACTACAAAAATTTGAAGGTCCTTTAGCTTTACTTCTTTACCTCATACGTAAAGAAGAGATGGATGTGTTGGATATTAATATTCACGAAATTACAAAACAGTATCTTGAGTATATTAAATTAATGAAAGAGTTGGATTTGGAGTTAGCAGGAGATTTTGTTGCTATGGCCTCCACTTTGATTCAAATCAAAGCGAGAATGCTTTTACCTTGTTATAATGAGGAGGGAGAAGTCATTGAGGATGAGGATCCGCGTAAAGAGCTTGTGCAGAAACTTTTGGAATATCAAAAGTATCAGGAAGCAGCTAGAGTCCTTTACGATCGCCCTTTATTAGGTCGAGACCATTGGAAACGAGGTCGTCGAGAAGAGATCCCTCAAGATGAAGAGACTATTTTGGTTGAAGATAATGCGTTATTTGCGTTGATCTCTTCGTATAGAAGAGCGATTCGTTCGATGAAGAAAAAAGTTTATAAAGTAGCTGTAAAAACCCAATCAATTGCCAGTCGTATTGTAGAGATTAAAGATAAGCTTTTGTTGGGTCGGCAAATTACAATGTCATCTTTACTAGGTAAAAAAGACGCGACTTCTCGTTTGAAGGAGCGTTTAATTACATTTCTTTCTTTGTTAGAGTTAGGTAAATTACAAATGGTGAAGCTCTTTCAAAGTGGAGTTTATGAAGAAATTTATGTGGAAGGTCGCCAAGAGATTAACAACGATACCATTAGCCGTGTAGAAGAGTATGAAACAGATTTTGAGGCTGAAGCGGAACGTATTTTGAGAGCGAGTGAAGGAAGTTTGGGAACTAAGGTTTCAGAGGTAATAGCTTCAGATGAAGAAATTGTGCAGCAAGAAAGTCAATTAGGTTTAGGACAAGAAGTTTTAGTTTAGGGGTGAATTGTGATTGAAAAAGAAGTTGTAGGCAGTCAAGTTGAGCAGGAAGAAGTCGAGGCTTATGAGCTTAAGGAGCAAGTACAAAAAGAGATGGAAGGCTCTGAACTAGAGAGCTTTGACTCAGTTGAGATTGAAGATCTAGAGTTTATAGAAGCAGAGCAAATAGAATCTATTATTGAGAGTGCGTTATTTTCAACTGATAAGGCTATCAGTTTATCAGCATTGAAGTTGATTTTTAAAGGGACTAATGTAAAAACAGACAAAATTAAAAAGGCTTTGGAGAGTTTAGCTGTTGAATTTGCTGGTGCTCGTCGTGGTGTTTGTTTAGAAGAAGTGACCAGTGGTTATCAGTTACGTACTAAAGTGGATAATATGGATTATTTGAAACGCATGGTGAAGGGGCGACCATTCAAGCTATCTGGGCCGGCGCTAGAGGTTTTAGCTATGGTCGCTTATAAGCAACCAGTTGTTAAAATGGAAGTGGACGAAATTCGTGGGGTAGAGAGTGGCCATCTTATTCGAGCTCTGATGGAAAAAGGCTTAGTTAAATTTGATGGAAAGAGTGAATTACCAGGTAAGCCGATGCAATACGCTTCCACCAAAAAGTTCCTTGAAATTTTTGGTTTACGTAATTTACGTGAGCTCCCTACTTTAAGTGAAATTGATGAGTTGATTCCTGAAGGAATTATTGAAGAAGAAGGTGAGAAACAAAAGCTATCGGATTTAACTGGTGATTTGTCTCAAGAGGTTTCTTCTGATTATTCTCAAGGAGAGGAAGAGTTAGGTAAGATCACTAATCAATTGGATCAAATCAGCACATCTTCTGTGTTTTTTGAGGAAGAGAAAAAAAGGCAGAAAGAAAAAAGAGAGGCTGAAAAAGCTCAGGATATTAAAGACCGCGTTGCTTTAGGTGAAGAGGTTGAAAGTAAGGACGAGCGTTGGCTAGCTCGTTATGAAGAGGCTCAAAATCCAATTAAAGAAGAAAATGTGATTGAGGCGCCTTGAATTGCGTTTTTTTGTTAAAATTCTTTTATCGGTTTGGATTATCTATCATCTGTTGGTTATCGTTGTTATGCCCAATAATTCCTCGTTTGCTAAACGTTATGTGGGCGATTTCTTCTCGATTTATGCTAATCACTTAATGATTAATGTGCCATGGGATATGTTTGCCCCAAACCCTCCTAAGTCTATTCATATTAAATACACGATTCGTTTCCCTAAAGAGACGGGAAAAAGAGGGATTCATAGAACAGTTCCCAATGAAGAACATTTGGGTTTTCATCCAAATAGAATTCGAGAATTTTATTTAATGATTCATGCGTCGGCAAACTCTGATCGGATGAAAAAAAAATTACTCACATGGTTGTGTAGGAAATATCCAGGAGCAGAAAAAGTAAAAGCTCAACTAACAATGACTGATGTGCGTTCTTTAGATCAAGTGATTATAGGAGATGGAAGTGCTGAGTCCTTATTAAATCGTAAGGAATCTCCTCCTGTACGTGCTTATTGCAATGAAGTGGAGGGGATTCTCCATGACAAAAATTAGAGAAATGTGGCGGTCGTGGGACCATTTTTGGTTTGGCTGTGAAGAATTTTTTAGTCTTGGTGTATTTCGTGCGATGATTGCTAGCGCAGGTTTTTTGATGTACTTCATGAGGTTTCTGGAGTGGGAGATTTTTTTCGGCCAATCGTCGTTGATTTCTTCAGACATAGTTGTAGAAACTATTACTTCTAATGCGAAACCCTTATTCTTTTGGTTTCCTGTGGATCATCAATGGATAGTTGGCTTACAGATTCTTTACTTAGTGGCTTTAGTTTTTGTCGCAATAGGTTTATGGAGTCGTCCTTGGGCATGGGTCGCTTGGTTTTTGCACTGTGCTTTTTTACAAAGAAATTATGCTGTTATTTATGGTGCTGATACTCTATTTACGTGTTGGCTACTGTATTTAGGCTTAGCAGAGAGTGATCGAGCTTTTTCTTTGAAGAGTTGGTTTTTGAAAAAACGGCAAAAAATTAAAAAGAAAAAAGATATTTTAACTTCTGTTGGTGTTCGACTGATGCAAATTCAATTGTGTGTTGTTTATGCTTATGCTGGATTAGAAAAAATGAAGGGAGACTACTGGTGGGATGGGACGGCTGTTTGGAGAATTTTTGGCAATCCGCAAATGAGTACGGGAGATTATACTTTCTTTAAATTCCTTCCTTGGTTGATTCCATTGTTAACTTATGGGACTTTATTTTTTGAAATTTATTTTCCATTTTTAATTTTCTCCAAGAAAACTCGCTATTGGACAATGTTACTTGGACTTTCCTTTCATCTTGGAATCACTGCCGTGATGGGTATACCATTTTTTAGTGTATATATGGCTGTAGGTTATGTTCTTTTTATTCCATCAAATACTTTAAAAAAATGGTTAGGAAAAGTCTCTTTAAAATTGAGCTAATATTTGTTCAGCAATGCGAATGCCATCGCAAGCGGCACTAGTGATCCCTCCGGCATATCCGGCTCCTTCTCCAGTTGGATAAAGGCCTTTTAAAGTGGTGCTTTGTAGTGTTTCTTTATCACGACAAATACGAATAGGGCTAGATGTTCGTGATTCGACTCCGTACAATAGGGCTTGATCAGAAACAAATCCAGGCATCTTTTTATTGAAATTTTCGAGAGCTTCTTTAATTTGGTTTGTTATATTTGAATTGAAAAGTTGATCTAGGCGAACGGGGACGCAGCCGGAAGGGGAGGAGTGAGGCAATATCCCTGTTGCTTGGCCTTTAAAGAAATCACTGACAATTTGTGATGGAAGCTCCTTAGTTGCGCCTTGTTCTTTAGCCATTTGCCAGGCTTTTTTTTCTATACTCCGTGTAAAGTCATAGCCCTCCCAAGTGGAAGGGAAAAGTTTTTTATGATCGATGGTGATAACAATAGCTGAATTTGCATATGAAGAATTACGTTTGTAATTACTCATGCCATTACAAACTAGGCCGTCAGCTTCTGTGCCACATGAAAGAACGTAGCCTCCTGGGCACATGCAAAAACTAAAAACCCCGAGTCCAGTAGCATGGTCATGATGAGTGAGTTTATAATTAGCAGCCTCTAATTCAGGGTGTGTAGAAAACTGTTTGTATTGAATTTTGTTAATAGTTTTTTGATGGTGTTCAATGCGGAATCCAACAGCAAAAGATTTACCTTCTATTTGAGCGCCGAGATTTTGTAAATGTTTATAAAGAGGAATGGCGGCGGTTCCTGTTGCTAGGATGATATGAGAACTGTGAAATATTTTTCCGGTGTCGCTCTTCACTCCTGTAACATAATTTTTCTGCTGTGAGGTTTGGGCTAATACTTCAGTGATTTTTGTATCAAAATGAATTTCGCATCCATTTTCTATTAAAAATTGACGAAGGTGAGGGATTACGCGACGTAGTCGATCTGAACCAACATGGGGGTTGGCCAGGTATTCAATTTCTTTTGGAGCTCCGAATTGAACGAGCCTATTCATGACATAGGGAATATAAGGAGACTTGATACGTGTTATGAGTTTTCCATCAGAGTAGAGGCCAGCTCCGCCTTCGCCAAAGTACACATTGTTGTTGGGATCTAACTCTCCAAATCGCCAAAAACGATTGATACCAAAAATACGTTTTTCGGCTTGAGAACCTCTTTCGATAAGAACACAAGGAAGCCCTCTTTCCACAAAGCGTAAAGCAGCAAAAAGACCAGCCGGACCAGCTCCAATAATAATAGGTTTTTCTTGTGATGTTTTTTTTATTTTTTCTAGTGGAAATTTATTTTCAGAAAGGGTTTCCCCTGATTCGGCAACTTCTATGGAGTAGACAAATTGAAGTTCTCGAGTTTTACGAGCATCTATAGATTTCCGTAAAACACGATAATCATTCCACCCTGGTGAGAGGAGATGAAGTTTTTCTTCTAAAGATTCTCCTAGAGAGACTTTTATGTCATTGAATTTTTTGCTCATATTATATAGTCGTTAAGATATTGTTTATAGGTTAAAAATTACAGTTAAGTTTTTTATTTCTAGATTTTTTGTTGGTTGATTTTTAGTCAGACTGGAGAGACCTACGTCGCAGGTGCACGCATTAAGACTTTGAATAGCGAAGACGGGAGAAGAAAGTTCGAGCAGAGGGCTTATAAAGACAGTTTTCATATTTGTTTCTCCAAATTAAAGATAATTGGTCATATCATATGTGACTAATTTGCTATATGTGTTTATTGAGAATAGAAAAATACTCCAGTAATTAAGTTTTTACTAAGGCAGAGAATTGTAATTTATTCCTGTTATAAAGGGTTTGGAGACTATTTTTTGAAAGAATAAATCCTCTTAGGTTGTTTGGAGTTTATTGATTCCATTTTATAGCATCTGAACCATTTATGTTCTTGTGGAAGATCTCTCACAAATGGACCTCGTATTTTATTTTCTTATTAGAATTTATCCTGAATCTATGGCATATCCATCATTTGTGAAACACGTATAGTTCCGTTTACATCTAGGAAAGGGTCAGATTTTGCTATTTCAATAGCTGCTTCCATACTACTGGCCTTTATTATAGAGAATCCATTCATTCCATGGGAGCTAGTATCATCCTTTATTTCATTATAGGTGATAATTTTTGAAGTAGGCAGAGGAGTTCCCGGGTGAACGATAGCTTCCCCTAAGCTTTCAACCCAGGCATTCCATTTTTTCATGTGAGCTATCCCCTCTTCTTGTGATGAAGGTTTGTCTCCCCCGTGATAAGCGATCATAAATTTAGGCATATATCCTCCAATTAGTTTAGTATCAATTTAGGTTAAGCTTACTGAAAAGTATGGGAAAGTCACGCTAATGCAATAAGTCAACAATGTGAGTGAAGAGAGGATTTTATTTTATATCTTCTGCGATATTAATGAATAATAGATAAGAATATAAGATTCTTTTCATTATTTTCCATGTTATGAGAAATAAGTAGAGAGACGAGAGGTTATGATGAAAAAGTTATTATTTAGTATGTTTATTCGTTCAATACCCAAGATATGGATGAGTCATTTGGTTGGCTGTTTTGTTCATATAAAATTCCCTAGCCCTTTTAGGATGTGGTTTCTAAAGATTTTTGTGGAGAAATATAATATTAATATGGAGGAGGCAGGGGCTTGCTTGGAGGATTATCAGAGCATTGGTGATCTGTTTACGCGTCATTTAAAGCCGGGGCTTAGGCCGGCTCAAGGAGATATTGTTCATCCAGCTGATTCAGAGATGACTCAGGGGGGGAGAATTGAGAAGGGGTTGTTAGTTCAATGTAAAGGAAAGGATTATACAGTATCGAGTTTGTTAGGGGATTCTGACAAAGCAGATATGTATGAGGGAGGTTTTTACGGGACTTACTATCTTTGCCCTACAGACTATCATCGTGTACATAGCCCAGTGAGAGGAGATGTTTGCGAGTCGGCTCATATTCCAGGGTTTTTGTGGCCAGTAAATTCTTGGAGTGTTCAAAATATTGAAAACCTTTTTGGAGTAAATGAACGAGTGGTGACATATATTGAAACAGGAAAAGGTCTTGTTGCATGTATTATGGTTGGAGCTACGAATGTAGGGAAAATGACAATGTCCTATGACAAGAATCTAGTGACAAACCGACTGGGACAGTCTCGAGAAATTGTACATAAAAAATATGAAAAACAATTGAGTCTTGCTGTCGGCGAAGAGGTAGGGGTTTTTCACATGGGAAGTTCAGCTGTTGTTCTTTACCCTCCTGCTTACAGTGATGTTTTGAGTGAGGAAGACTTGCTATTTAGAGGGTCTGTACTAGTTGGGCAAAGTGTGGTGAGAGGATAAAATATGCCTGTTGTAGTGAGTTCTCTTTGTATTTACCCTGTCAAATCCTGTCGAGGTATTCAGTTAAAAGAAATGACTGTAGGGGAAAGGGGCCCTGTTTGGGATCGTAATTGGATGGTGATTGATAAAAATGGGAAATTTTTAACACAAAGAGTTTATGGGCAAATGGCGCAAATTCAAACATCTTTAACTGACGAGAATTTACTATTGTCGTGGAATGAACAGACAGTCGCAATTCCTTTGAATGCTCAAGAGAATGAAAAAAGCCACGTGGCTCAAGTTTGGCAAGATGACGTTCAAGTGCAAAAAGAGAGGCTTGAAATTAACAATTTTTTTTCTGATATCCTTGGGCTTCCAGTCTCTTTAGTGCGAATGGCTCCTAGGCACAAAAGATTTTTAAAGGAAAAATATCAGGTGCCGGAATCTCATATTGGATTTGCAGATTCAGCACCCTTTTCAATGATTAGTGAAGAGTCTTTGAACGACTTGAATGCTCGTCTTCATGAAAAAGGAGAGGAGCTAATCAATATGAATAGGTTTCGTCCTAATATTGTTATTAAAGGAGGAGAGTCATATATTGAAGATCGCTCTTCTTTTCTCGAAATAGGCCAAATTCGCTTTAAGGCAGCAAAAAACTGTATTCGTTGTGTCGTTACAACTTTAAATGAAAAGACAGGTGAAAAACAAGGGCAGGAGCCATTAAGGACTTTGAGAGAATATCGGCAAGGCAGCAAGGGGGTTGAATTCGGTCAGAATTTGATTCACTTAAGTAAAGGAGCTTTGTTCGTGGGTGATACTGTTATTTTTGAATAGGGTATAAGCAAGATGTAGTGGGTGTTTCTTTGACTTCCACTTGATAAAGTTGTGTAAGACAGGGTTTGAGATTGTTATAAATCCATTTGCATAAATTTTCAGTCGTAGGGTTTTCTAGTCCTTTTACTCTGTTGAGTTGCTGATGGTCTATTTTTTTTAAAATAGGCGTCATAGCTTTTTGAATGTCATTGTAGTCTATAACCCACCCAACTTGATTATCGAGCTCTCCGCGTACAATAATACGGATAAAAAAGCTATGTCCATGAATCTGTGAACAGGGGTGCTCTTTAAGTAAATTAGGTAGAAAACGAGCGGATTCAATGGTAAAACTTTTACTGATTTCAAAACTCATAAAAATGAATTATCTGGTAAATGAAAAAGAGTCAAAGGGTTTAGGGTATGCGAGTAGAAAATGTGACTTTGAAACTTTATAAAGAGCGATTTAAGTTTTCAGCGGCTCATTTTCTTATTTTTGATGAAAATAGAGCAGAGCGACTTCATGGGCATAATTATCGTGTAAAGATCAATATTCCGGTGCCCTCTCATCTACTAGGGAAGATGGAAAATGGGTTTTATATTGATTTTTCTGAGATTAAGAAGAAAGTACAGGAAATATTGGGCGCTTGGGATGAAAAAGTTCTATTCCCTGGGAATAATAAAGATTTTATTTTTAGAGAAGAAGAAGGAACGCTTCATGTTAATTTCCGTAATAGGTATTATGCTTTTCCAATTGATGAAGTGGAGCGTCTCCCTATTATTAATACGAGTGTAGAAGAGTTATCGAAACTTATTGGAACCATGCTTTTACAAAAACTATCTCTTGCAGGGGTGAAAAATCTTGAAGTAGAGGTTGAAGAAACACTTGGACAATCAGCTACAACAAATATTTCAGTGAATTGATGATGATAAAAAAAGAGACTACAAAAGTGTAGTCTCTTAGTTAATTAAAATTTAAGTGTTTTACTTGAGTTCAACAAGTTTGTACGAAGTAGCCTTGTAAGTATTGCAGATAGCATTATCTAAAGCTTTTACGGAATTTACTTTTTTCCCCCACGACTTTTTCAGTATTGAGAGTAGCGCATGTGGCGGTATTAATTTGTTTCGTTGAACTACTGCATCCGCAGCCGTATTTGGTATTAAATTTGCTCTGGGCGCAGCTCTTTTATAACAGTGAAATTCCAGAAGCAAATACGCTTGATTCCAGTGACCCATTCCTTAACCATTATTTCTACTTGCGTGGGAGATCCATCACATTTTTGAGAGGCAAAATCACCAAAGCTTGTCACTTTGGTGGCATGCCAAGACCACACTGGTTGATGGAGAGAACCGAAAGACCTGTTAAAATTTCCATGACCAATTTGAATTTGGGCTGAAATGATGCGTTCATTTGAGTCGTCGGGATTATTGATTTGATAGCGAGCCTTAGCAATCAGATTAGAGTCTTCTATAGGGATGATAAAATTATTTGCAGGCTGTGAGCCGTCACGTCGTCCAACGAGAAAATAATGAAGTTTTTTATTGGGAGAAAGTTTTTTACGAATGGCAGGGTGATTCCATTTCCATCCTATTGAGTCTTGAGTGTAAGTGCTGAGTAAAAGACGGTACTCGGCTTCAATGCGGTAAGGACGGTTGTTAGAAATGATAGGACTTATAAACAGGCTCCCATGAGGAGGAAGTGAAAATTGGTCGATTACTTGATTTTTATGGTTGTAGATTTTCACATGGTTTTCAAGGGAGCTGGAGTTTGCTAGGAAAATTTTGTTTATTGGGAGAGTCTCTGAGATTTGATAACCATTGGCTCCGTGAATAAGTAAAGGTCTAATTCCGTAAGATGTACTAATTTTAAATGTTATGGCTGACTCCGTATTTGGAATGGAAACCATGGCCCATGTATGAGGGGCGCTGTATTGGTTTAACGGGAGTTTGGCTTGCCTGTTGGGAGCTAACTGTAGAGGAGTTTCAATGAGTTCGCCACTTTGAGGTTGGCGGTACTTAAGCCAGAAGATTTTCATCTCTTGGCTGTTATTGTTAACAAGAAGGGTCATGGGTTCTTCGGAACTTCCTGTGTAGGGGATGTAGTAGGTTTTACTCCAGCTAAGGGAGGAGAAAAGAAAGAAAACCAAATAAGAAAGTATCCATTTTGTGTTCATATCATTTGTCCTTTTTATTATTGATTGAGTGTTCCACTTCTTTCGGTTTTTACTACTACTGTCTTTAAGTCTGAGGGATATAAGGAGGAAAATCAAATTGAAAAGCGCGCCGCGTCTTTAGTTATTATCGAGATACTTTTGCAGTTGAATAGCATGATTAGAGAAGATCCACTGAACTCCGCGGTTAACCTCATGGTAGAGGCCATTTTTAGAGCGAATGAACCCTGTGCCGACGATTTGTCCCTTATTGAGATGTTTTGCAATGATATCACGTGTAACGAAAATATAGGCACCAAGAAAGCCAGCATAGTTTTTATCAATATTAGATTGGCTAAGGCTCTTGGCATTGGTGATAGATGTCGGAAGAAAGAGTGTGGAGTGCCAGGAGTCGAGTAAAGGGAAAATCTTATCTGGCTCTAAACTGAGAATATGGAAATCTTTTTCTGGAGTTAAGGGGGAGAGTATAGTCTTAAGAGTTTTTAATTTTATTTGCAAATGTGCATCTTGCTCCAGCTCATTTTTTATTTCGACCATAAGGTGGAGTTTGTTTTTGAATTTCTCCACCACTTCTTCTAGAGATGGGACTTCAGGGGCTTTTTGGCGTAAATCAGAGAAGTTTGTTTTTTTAAGAGTGAGATCTTTGCCAAAAACTCTCTTTAGGTTGCTATCGTGGCTGATAATAGGAACGAGGTCTTGAGTCCAACGAACATCAAATTCGATACCCCAGACACCATTTTGAGCTGCTTGGTCAAAGGCTTCAGTTGTATTTTCTTTTATTAGTTTTCGAGTATGACAGCCTCTATGGGCGATAATTCGAGTCTGGGAGAGCAATTGTTGGCTGGGGCGAGTTCTAGGGATGCAAGCAGAAATGGTGTCTAGAATATTGGAGCAGAGAGAAACAAGTATTTCCATAAGATCCTCTTTAAAACATTTACGAAAGGGGGGAGTCTACAATAAAATCATATTTGTGCCATTGCTCTTGGGCTAGGGGAATTGTATAGTCTCAGGTCTAGGAGAAAGTATGGATCAAAGAAAAATATTAGTTACGGCAGCCTTGCCTTATGCCAACGACAATATTCATTTAGGGCATTTGGTAGAGTATTTACAAGCTGATTTTTGGGTTCGTTTTCATAAGATGCTAGGGCGAGAGTGTCGATACTTTTGTGCCTCAGACTCTCATGGGACTCCGATTATGGTTAGTGCTCGTAAAAAAGGCATTTCTCCAGAGCAATTGATCCAAGAGGCCCGCTCTCGTCATGAGAAGGATTTTGATGCATTTCATATTGAATTTGATCACTTTTCAACAACTGACTCTGAAACGAATCAGGAGCTTGTTAGCGAATTTTATAAGAAAATGAAAGACAATGGGCATATTGAATCTCGTTCTATTGCTCAAGCCTATTGTGAGCATGACAATATGTTTTTGCCAGATCGATTTGTAAGAGGAATCTGTCCGAAATGTGGAGCTGAAGATCAGTATGGAGATTCTTGTGATAGTTGTGCGGCAACTTATTCTCCTTTGGAGATGAAATCACCGGGGTGTTCTATTTGCGGAAACACTCCTATTGAAAAAGAAAGTGAGCATGTATTTTTTAAGCTAGAAAATTTTAGAGAATTTCTTAAATCTTGGGTTTCGAATCATACAGAGAAATCTGTTTGTAATAAGCTAGAGGAGTGGTTAAAGGAAGAGCTGCGAGACTGGGATATCTCTCGTGATGCGCCTTACTTTGGCTTTGCTATTCCTGGACTTGAAGGCAAGTACTTCTATGTTTGGATGGATGCACCTATAGGGTATATAGCAACAACTCAAGAGTGGGCAAATAAGAATAAAAAGGATTTATTAGATTTTTGGGGAAAAGATTCTAAGAGTGAGATTTATCATTTTATTGGTAAGGATATTGTTTATTTCCATACACTTTTTTGGCCAGCAATGTTGAATAATGGAGGGTATAAAACACCTGATCATGTTTTCGTTCATGGTTTTTTGACAGTGAATGGAGTGAAGATGAGTAAGTCTAAAGGGACTTTTATTATGGCGAGAACTTTTCTCAACCATGTGGATCCGATGTATTTACGTTATTATTATGGAGCTAAATTAAATTCTGGCTTAGATGATGTTGATTTAAGTTTTGATGATTTCTGTGGGCGCGTAAATTCTGAACTTGTAGGAAAAATAACAAACTTAGCTTCTCGTGGAGCTCAGATGTTACAAAAACGTCTTGATGGTCGTATGGGGAAAATGACTCCTGAGGGGCAGGAATTATGGCAGAGGGCGGTCGATAAGGGAGATGAGATTGCAAGCCTTTATGAAAATCGAGATTTTGCTAAAGGGATTAATGAAATTCGATCATTAGCTGATGAAGTTAATCGTTATTTTGATGAAGTGGCTCCTTGGAACTTGATCAAGGAAGATCAGGAAAAAACGCGATCTGTTTTAACAGATACACTGAACCTTTTTCGTGTCTTGGCTATTTATTTAAAACCTATCATTCCAAGTTATGTACAAAATGTGGAAAGTCTTTTTATTGAAGACGCTTATAATTGGGGTTCACGACAAATAGTCTTAGAAGATAGGGAGTTGGCAGCTTTTCAGCATTTAGCCACTCGTTTAGATCGTAAGACTTTAGATAAAGTGACAGACGAAGAGAAAGCAAATTTTGCTGCTCGAAGCTCCAGTGAAAAAAAAGAGGTGAAGAAAGTGGGAAAAGAAGTTGGTGAAGGCGTAATTTCTTTTGATGATTTTATGACTGTAGATTTGAGGATTGCAAAAATTGAACAGGCTGAAATCATTAAGGAGGCAGATAAGCTTTTACGTTTACAAGTGAGCCTAGGAGAGGAGAGCCGTCAAATCATTGCAGGGATTCGTCAAGCTTACCCGAGTCCTGAGGACTTGGTCGGCCGTTTAACCTTAGTTGTGGTTAATTTAGCTCCAAGAAAAATGAAGTTTGGAGTTTCAGAAGGGATGGTTTTAGCTGCTGGTTCTGGAGGAGAAAACCTTTTTATTCTTTCTCCTGACAGTGGGGCTCAGCCCGGACAAAAGGTAAAGTAATAAGTGAAGGTTTATTCCAAAAAGATTTTTTCTAACTTTTCTGAAGAGAAGCAGGGGAGGATTATTGTTGAGTGGGCTCATCATTTGGAGAAGAACTGGTTAGATAAGGACGTGCTTCTTCAGTTAAGAGATTATGTGGATGTCGCTCTTGCAAGCGGCTACGAAGTTTTTGTCGATCTTAGGGGGCAATTAAACTCTTTATCTGAGTCTAATCTTGGAGCAAAGAATTTTGTCGCAGCAGTGGTGCCCTTAGAGCGAATTTATTACCGTTCGTTAAAAGAACATGAGATCCAGGTGAAGACCTCGGATCGTAATGTGGCGAAGAAAAAAATACCCTTAGCCTTTGTGTTACATAATATTAGATCGACATTTAATATTGGTACTTTTTTTAGAACAGCTGAATGTTTGGGGTGTGAAAGGATTTATCTCTGTGGCTATACAGCAACTGCTGATCATGAGGGAGTACAGAAGACCTCTATGGGCACTAGTTCTTATTTGCCTTGGAGCTATGAGGTGTCTATTGAGAAAACTATTGAGGACCTTCAAGGGCGAGGTTACCAAGTTCTAGGGTTGGAAACAGCAGAGGGAGCGAAGAGTCTCTATGACTTGAGTTTTGATTCCTCTTCTATGCCCAAGATTGCTTTGGTTTTTGGTAATGAGTATTTTGGCTTAGAGAAAAGAGTTCTGGATTTGGTGGATCATGTAGTAGAGGTACCCACTTTTGGGCAAAAAAATTCTTTAAATGTTTCTGTTTGTGCCAGTATTTGTGGTTATGAGTTAATGAGGCGCTGGTTATGATGGAGCCCATAGGGTACTTTTATTGTGACGAAAAGTACTCCTATGATCAGCCTCGACAAGGTGTATTTGCTGAGGGAGGCCAGAGGCATTCTTCTATAGGTAGAGTTGTTCTAGAGAAGAAACAGAATTTTGAACAAGCTCTAATTGGCTTGGATGGTTTTGATAAGGTCTGGTTAATTTATGAGTTCCATCAGAACTCTGGCTGGAAGCCTATGGTCATGCCTCCTAGGGGGGCTGAAGAAAAAAAAGGAGTTTTTGCCACAAGAGCTCCTTATCGCCCTAACCCTATTGGCTTAAGTTGTGTGAATTTGGTTAATATTGAAGGCATAACCTTAAATGTAACCCATTATGATTTATTAGATAGGACTCCTATATGGGATATTAAGCCTTATGTGTCACGTGTAGATGCCTTTGTCGATGTGAGAAGTGGTTGGTTGGACGGAGGCGTTGACGAACTTAAGACCGTCTCTTTAGAGAGTCATGTAAAAGAGAAGGTAGAGTTTCTTAAAAATGAAGATGTGAGTATATGGAACTTTTTATTAAAAGAATTAGAGTATCGTCCCTGTGATAATCAGCGTAAAAGAGTAAAGAAATTAAGTACTAACCTTTATGAAATTTCCTATAGAACTTGGAGGGCTAGTTTTCGTATAGAAGGGCGACAAGTGATTATTTTGGATATCTATAGTGGCTATTCAGACGGATATTTTGAGGATAGGTATGGTGATCAAGAGCTTCACCGGAGGTTTATAGATTTTTTTTCAAGATCAGCCTTTGAGTAGTCAAAGGCTGATGTGTAATATATAATAGGATAAATTTTAGCGAAGAGTTTTTATGGCAGAAAAGAAAAGAGTTTTAAGTGCAAGCACAACAACGGGTGTTCTGACTATTGGGAACTACATTGGAGCTATTAATAATTGGGCTAAAATGCAGGAAGAGTACCATTGCCTGTATATGGCGGCTGATTTACATTCGATTACAGCAAGGCAAGATCCAAAGGAGTTAAGAGAGAGAAGTCTTTCTTTTATTGCCCAGTATTTAGCTTGTGGCTTAGATCCTGAGAAGAATATTATTTTTATGCAGTCTCATGTGAGTGAGCATGCCGAGCTGGCATGGGTTTTAAATTGCTTAACACCCATGGGCGCTTTAAAGCGAATGACTCAATTTAAAGATAAATCAGAAAAAGACCCTAAAAATATTAATACAGGTTTATTTACTTATCCTGTTTTAATGGCAGCGGATATTTTACTTTATCAAACTGATTTAGTTCCAGTGGGAGAAGATCAGAAGCAGCATTTAGAGTTAACACGGGATTTGGCAGAGCTGTTTAATAAGCGTTATAATAAAACTTTTATGGTACCAGAGCCTTTGATCAATAAAGTTGGAGCTAGGATTATGTCATTGAAGGATCCTGCGTGTAAGATGTCTAAATCCGACCCCTTGCCAGGCGCGTATGTTTCAGTGATTGATTCTGAAAAGAAGATTCAAAAGAAAATTAAATCGGCGGTGACAGACTCGGGAACAGAGGTCACTTATGATCCAGAGAATAAAGCAGGGATAGCTAATCTAATGACTATTTACTCTTGTCTGTCAGGGGTGAGCTTTTCTGATATTGAAAAACGGTTTTCAGGTCAACTTTATGGTCATTTTAAAGTAGCCACAGCTGACTTGGTTTGTGATGTTTTAAGGCCTGTTCGAGAAGAATATACTAAACTCATGACTGACCCTGGCTTTTTACATGAAAAGCTTAAACAGAATTCTTTTAGAGCTAAAGAAATAGCTCAGGCTACTCTAAAAGATGTCTATGGAAAAGTAGGATTTGTCCCTTCAGTTTAGTGTTTATTCAGGCGAGGACTCTAATGAAATTCAATTGGTTTCGGTCGACCGACTTCGATTAACTTTTGATCGGCGTGCTAGGGGA